>JAAPAO010000236.1:34605-48970 GCA_013115145.1 Perkinsus chesapeaki | reverse complement strand
GGGACTTCAATATACCCTGGGAGGTGCTTTAGTAACTTCAATATACCCTGGGAGGTGCTTCAGGGACTTCAATATACCCTGGGAGGTGCTTCAGGGACTTCAATATACCCTGGGAGGTGCTTCAGGGACTTCAATATACCCTGGGAGGTGCTTCAGGGACTTCAATTTCGCTACACTTGTCTAGGAAATACAATTTCGAACGCAACTTTAGTGAAAACAATTCCGCATATAGGAACTTCAATTTCGACGCATTCCCAAACTCGACAAGGAAAAACATCCACTGCGGATGTTTATCTGCATATCATCCTCACGAGAACTCGCAGACAAGCGCACTGTTTCCAGCCGCTGGAGACCGCTGCGGTCTCCTTTGGAATCCAAAGTTTAAATAGCCTCTTTGATCGGCGACTGTCTTTGTTCATGCAGGAGATGAGGTCATCAACCTGATGCAGCCCTAGTGTGCTATTTGCTAACGAAAGAGTTCTAGTGAGTGAGAAATCCTCAGTGAGAGCCCTTGCTAGAAAAGGAGCCTCGAACTTCAGGTATGCATTTTGAAGTAGCGACAGCTGACAAGCAAGGTCCCTTGGAGGGCGTCTCCAACCAGAGCTGTACAACTGAGGTTAAAGTTCCCAAAGAATGACTCGTAGCGGCCGCCCACATCAGGCACTCATTCTCCCGGAGAATATCTTGCTGAAGCATATTTCGAAAGTCCTAACCCGAGATGAGGCTCAATAGCTTCTTCATCGACACAGGATCGTTGGCCTCTATCACCTAACCAGGAAAATATTTTCTGGCCTTTCCCTCTCTCACGTGTGCGCCGCACACTGTGCGGCGATTTTCTGGAGAAACCACTGCACTAAAAGGACAGGGACAGGCAACTCCTACACACTACTGTAGTAACCAAGCTTCTAGTAGCGGACAACGAGGCTCGTTGAACAAGTACAGCAAAGAGTATCACTTGAAGTAGCCCCTTGGGTGAGGTGAAGTTCTATTATTCTTTCCTGCTCTTGCTCTATGACTGCAAAGGAAGTTGGTCGAACCTGAAAACTGTTTTCGGAAAACATCTCAGAAACACGTTGTACGACGGGAAGAAATCTTTCGGGCCTTTGATTCGGAAGCTTACTTGGAGCGCAGCCACGCTGAACGAGTACTCTAAGCAGTTGCTCAAACGCGTGATGGTCCATAGGCACCGATCTGAGAGATTTTCCATCAATAACCCGGTTCACGTTCACTACAGGCTACGGAGAGTTGCTATCAAGTGGCAGTCCACAAATAAACTTTATTTAATAAAGTATAGAGTTATCGTGTGCTCCCATTAGTTCGGCTACTGCGATGCATGATACAGAGATAGAACTGCTGGCTCGTAGCCGAGTTGTTACCCTTCAAGAGTGGGAACGCTCAAACTAACGAAGAGCTCATGAATTGTGTTCAGAACAGCAAGCAATCGGTGTGAAGAGTCGATTAGCAGTTCTCGGAAGCTATCCTGGGCTTGGTACCAGGACAAGCTGCAAGCGGTATTCTCGTTCGGGAAGTTGGCGGAGGTCACCGAAGAGTACTAAGGGTAGAGGTAAGATCAGATTTGGAACGAAGGGAAGCGACAAATGCATAGCACGGGCGAATTACAGGGGACTCATTCTCAAAGTGTGAAGAGGGGTTTCAGTCTAAGACTTCTAACGAAGGGAGTTTGGTTTAATGGCAATCATGCAATCAACCGATGTCAAGACAATGTCTTCCGATGTTTTAAGTTGTTTTCATGTCGAGTGATTTTATTGTTTCCTCCGAATTATTTCCGTCGGAAAGCGCGGGCAACCCTGGATAAGGCATGGTCCATCGACCTGATGCACTCCGTAGAGAGCATACAGTACGATCACGACTGGCGAGAGGTCGTCGTCGAGGGCACAGGAGAAGCGCTGCCCACTATTCAGCTGGACCTGTTATTAGAGATTCCGGGCCGAAGACACCCCATCAAGGACCTTGATTAGGCAAGGCTTGAATTCCCCCCGCTGCCTTGAATCAGGGAATTTTCATCCCCCCCTTGGTTTTTTAACCTCACCGCGGTGCCTGTTGGCTCCCGCAGTGGTTGCGACGCTTTCGAGATGGCTGCAGCTGCCAAGCTGGCCCAGCGAAGGGTAGGACAGCTCCGGCTTGTAGGGCGACGCAGTGTTGGTCGTAGGGCATTCCGTGGATAGCAGTGGCGCGTCGGGGAGGATGCTTTTTCCAGAACAAGACCATGAACGCGTAGGCGGTAGGAGCGTCGGGAAGCATTGTGATCAACTCCAAGGAGGGTGCAATGGTCCGGTGGATGGACGGTGTGCTCGGTGTGGACTTGCCGCTCATACCGACAGCGCTAGTGGGGTAGGAGCCTCACGCTGGAAGCATCTCGCAGAGGTGTGCTGGGTCTCAGGCACGAGGCTGCCTTCCTTATGGACTACAATGATCCCGCCGAGGATGACTTCACCACCAGCGATCTCAGGCAGATCACTCTGACCAAGCCGGGCCCTGCCGAGGAGAAGGTCCATAGTCGCATTGCCTTCGTGTGTGATGAGAGCCTCACCTGAGTTCCCCAGAGCCTCGTCATGAGGCTCTGAGGAACTCAGACGTGAAGGTCACTTCGACCTGCGGTCCAGGGCCTGGACTCCAGGGGTAAGCTAGCAGGCTTTATGGAGGTGTAGCAGGGTATCCCGGATTCCCAAGGATATCCGTAAATCTGTGCTTGCACTGATTCCACATCGACTAATATTCTAACACTATTTTGAAACAATCAACACGTCCTTTAAGGACGGTGATTGAGTAAATTGACAAGTAGTATATTCAACCCAAAGTACGAAGGATTCCGAATTAATTGAAACGTATAAGAATGTTGTCATCAGTATCGCATTCTCTTATTGTCAGTCATCAGTTGGGGGGACTGGACAGTATTTGTGGTGTTACACAGCTCGAGAATCTCCGCGAGAGGGCGTTCTTCACTCGCCGTATAGCGAGTCCTTTTGTCCAGTCTTCGAGCATCCACTAGGGCTCCGACGTCTTTGCAGTGTTGTATGAGATCCGCCCAAACCTTTGATGATCGCCCGAGGCTCTCTGCGTTACCAACGATCCACAACGCGTATTTAGCACGAGTCAAAGAGACATTCAGCCTCCGATAATCCGCCACAAAACCTATGCCACCATCGCGACTGCTGCGCACGCACGACATTATAATTATATCTTTTTCTTGGCCTTGATAAGCATCAACAGTATCAACAAGATCTGCTCCATTAGAGACCATATTCCTAATAAGCATTGCCTGCTGCCTGTATGGTGTCACAACTCCTATAGACATCTTCTTCCTACTTCTCATGCTATCAATTAGCTTATTAACTATACCAGCTTCTTGGATGTTTACTAATGACGTTCCACCACGAGCTCGTTCCTCTCCACCAAATCGAGCGTCAAGGAAAAGAAGCGGTCGCAGTGGGACACCAAAGGAGGAAGGGAACCGGCACGTCGGAGCTGTCCTGAGCCGCCCTTCGTAAAACTCCTTCGATGCAAAGTCGGCAATTTCCGGTAACATCCGGTATTGCTCGTCCAGCAGATGAGCTTGCCAACCAGCGCTCACCAACCTCTCAAAGAGCGATCGTTCGTATCGCAACGCCTTCGCCTCCGCTGACATCACTGTGGCTGGTAACTGTTGTGGATCGCCGACCATTATTAGCCGCTTAACACCTCGAAGCTTCAATGGTATCAAGGCAGAAGGCTCGATAGCTTGACATGCCTCGTCGATTATACACGTGGCTTCGCGCGCCATGAAATTGCTTACAATGGCGGAGCTACCAAAGGAACTCAGTGTACCGAGAACCACTTTTGCTTGGCCGAGCAGATGCTTCAAGGCTTCATCCCGCGATCGAGAGAGAGCTCGCGAAGATCGCTCCTTCAGCTTATCCAACTGCTCCTTCAATTCCTTCTTCCTCGCAATGAGTCTACCCCGATCTTCCCGGACTTCTGCGTCGTTATCGCCAGAGAGCTCTCTTATATTTTCATCTAACTTTCTTATCTCCATTAGAATTGCAGCCCTTTTCTCTCGATGAGAGTCCTTCAACTCCACTGCTTTGTCCCGCCCACCAGCCTTCGCCAGCTCCTCCACCGAAACCGCCCTCACCTCGTCACGAGTAATTCGCCTATATGATCCGACCCTTACAACACTGTACGTCCCAGGCGGATCTTTATCAGGAGGAAGCGAACTATGAAGGATTCTCGACGCCAATTCGTCAACTGCCGCATTTGATGGCGCGCAAATCACTAGCTTGATTGATTTCTCAAGCAACGCCTTGACCATGCCCACAATGGTCTTGGTCTTGCCCGTTCCTGGAGGGCCCTGCACTAGTGTGATCGGCGAGGAGATATCTGCTGCACTCCTGACAGCTCTGGCCTGCGCTGCATTCAAGTCACCCACCGCAACTTCTTGACCAACAGAGGGCCTCAGTACTGGCACAGATGGCGAAATGAGGAGATCTCGCAGAGGTGAAAAAGTGCTGTTAGTAAGGATCCAGTCCAAGCCCTCACACTCTCTTTCCGGTGTAGTGGCGCTGCCAAGGACGACAGCCTGACAAAAGGAATCCACTGCCCATGGTGATTGAGGAGATAAACCATAGGGGGCCTGAATGGATCAATTGGAGATGGTAACTGTTGATTAAGATACCTCATCCGATTCGAAGGGTATTTTAATTCGTGCACTTCTGAACTTGCCACCTCGCCCGCCGCCTTCATCCTCATTCCCGCGTCTATCAGCATCATCCTTAAAGACCAAACCAAAGGCTATAGATGTGCCTTGACGGACAGTGGGGCTGAGATGGGTTAGTGGTACACCATTGAGTAGTTGATCATAGACTAAGGAAGGTGAGTCGGCTACTTCAGAGCGCACGAGCAACACCTGAATGATACAGGGAACCAAAACAACGGTGTAAGGTCCTAAGCCTGACGGATACGGAAGCCCTGAGCTTTTACACTTAGTCTCGCCACTCAAGAGTGCGAAAAATGGGTAGAAATCCTTTTGTCGAGTTAGACTCTAACCCGAGTCGAGCTTCCCCCGCACTAACAGTTAGAGCGGGGAAATCTCGTCGGTAATCGAGTATGTAGAATTTAATGGAAAGAACTTAGCATGAAATTCGCGTTACTCATCGATATATTTGCCCGTCCAGGCCGCGCATTTGTCAATAAGCCGCGTACCGTACGTGAGGGGACTCAAACAAATTCCTATGCGAAACGGTTAGCTGCTTACCAGATCTCCTTGGCTTAGGGCCTCGACTCGCCTCCCCGACTTCTGCTGCGGGCGTGCCCCAGCAATCGTCTCCCTACCAGAACTCTCATCAATCTGAGACTTCACTGTGAGCCTGAAAACCACAAGTAATAATAATTTCCGATGATGCGGCTTACGTTGCCCACTTTCCTTTGCGGCTCGATCGACTAATTTTGAGCGATGGTATGCCCCAGTAGACACTGCTTCCCTCGGTAGTCGAGAGGGATCGACGAAGCCCTTCAGCTGCCTCGAATAGGAGTGCTGGACGGAACCACTTCACATATCTGTTCTCCGACAAATTCACCCCCAAGATCGATCCCGACAGGTCCCTTACTCATCAGCTGACGAGAACGACTCGCAGTTGCCATTATTCCTTTGATGAGGTTCCAAGGGCAAGATGTCAGACTCCTTTGAGTCGGTGGAGAATGGATCACGACACAGTAAAACCCTATGTAGATCATCGACAGCATGCTCTCGTTCAACCCTAAAGATACCAACTTAACCAACCTCATGTGATGACGTGAATCATCTCACTCAATATTTCCCTTTTTAGCGTCCCTCTCATGGCGCGCCATCCCCGATCCTTGTGTCAGTCTTATCTTAGTCCTTTCCATTTTCATTTTCCTAGGCTTGGTTTTGCTCTCGAACATCGGTGGAGGCTTCCCATGCGCATCAGCCTTGGCCATTGCCGCCGATCCCGTAGGTATCGCAATACCACTCGTCGCCCGTTTCGGGCTTGCAGCAAGCCTAGCCACCGGTCGAGGTTTGGAAGGCAGTGGGGGCGGCGGGGGACCGGGAGCGACTTTCCTTTTCGCTCCGTCACTCATCGCTGTACTTTTAGTTGTCCCCAATTTGTCCCAGACATGCGCGAACGCTCGCTCGACTCGAGAACTATGGGAAGTTGAGTGCCAGGAGGATGCCGGGACCGTCCCTCCTCCGCCACTCGGTTTCAAGAAGGAATCTATTTTTGATTGAACTGGTTTGCCGCCGGCCACTTCTGCGCGCTTGTTGGCAAAGGCACGGTACGTCGGAGGTGCTGCTGCTGCTGTTGTCCCGCGATCCAATGCTCCAGCGATTGCCTTTAACGCTTGGCTCCCTCGTTTGATGTCCTTCGGCACTTCTCGGGGCTAAAAGATGCAACTGGCCCTGATACGCCAAATGAAGATCCATTCGAACGTCCATCAATCAGCGGTGATTTAATGAAATACCGAAGAACTACCAGCAGTTGCAACTTAGATAGGCCTGCTAGTGAGCTGTGATTCGGCGTGAACCGTATCCCAGTGTGTGGCAAATTCCTCACCTTATCCTCTTCTTGCTGTTCTTGCAACTCTTCCGTTTTATCGTCATTGTCATCACTACTACTTGACACCGACAATACCCCAACAGTTGGTCGACTAGGAGTGTAGTTATCCCAATCATCAGGTGAAGAAGGTAACGATGCTAAAGACCACCATAAAAGGGACAAACAACAAGAAGAAGAAGACGAGGCATCTCCTACGTAATGAATTCGAGGCTATTTCCTCATCACTCGGTGACGCCGCTCCCGGAGGTTTCTTGCCACCGGCGGGGGTGGTGGAGGGTAGCCGCCGCCACTCATCACCGTGCATCCTCTTTTCCAACGTGGCAAGAGCATCGGTCATCGCCGTGTAACATACAGTCTGAAGCAGTTTAAATAGTCACGCGCCACGAAATATTAATCTGACCTCCGGCTTCGAGGTAGTCGTTCTATGACCCGACCAATCCGCTGGAACGTTCTCAAAGACCCAGTCGGCCAGCGCAGTGTGGAGGGTTGAGACATCGAAGAGGTTATACGACAACGAGGCCTTCGGGCAGCTCGTCAACTACCAAATAAGTACTATTGAGAGAGGGATATGGCTTACTGTATCGACAAGCGCTACGACGAACTGTAGAGGGCCGGGGAGCACCTCTGTTGAGGATGAATTGGCGGCACCGCCTCGACGCTCTAATACTTCAACAGCGAGTGAACCAACAGATCGAAGAAATACCTATAGGAGATATAGAACCCACGACCTTAAGAATAATAAACACGAAGCCTAACCAACTGAGCTTGGACGTTGCTTACCTTCAAGACTGGTATGGAAGCCATGAACTGCAGTGCAGCTGGTAGTGCGCACTTCGCCATCACTTCCCAAGCATGCTCCGTCACCTATCCAACCACTCATCCCAGCATCTTCCCCGCTTATTACATTTTCCACACCGACCGCCAAAGTCTGTTGTTGGCACCACAGCGATAAACCCTCCACTGCTCGAGAGTCCCCAGCAAACATCTGAAGCCAGCACTCTACTCAACCATTAACCCTCCTCACCTACTACCTCCCTTAGCCCCTCCTTCTCTCCATGAGCCCCACCAAGCCGAGTGTTGACAACCGATGTTAGAGACGGTACTGCGGCCAAGGAAAAACAAGTGTCCTTTAGAACAGGTAAGTCCTCATCCTTCAACGTTTCCACTGCCTTAGCCACACCCTCCTCTAGAGAGGAAGTATTGAAGCCAGAAGTCGCCACTGCACCAGCGATCGATATCACACATGGTTCGCCGCGACCGGCCATCCTGTCCCACAGGCCACGAGGGAACCACCAACCCTCCGAGGAAGAACAACAACAACAAGCCGCTGCGGAGGCCTCCAGAAGGGCTGCTCTTATTTTCCTGGCGCGTGACGACACCTCCAAGCGTTCCTCAAGTGGGCCAGCCCACCGCGTCCAAGGGCTATCAGCAGCGATCCAAACTTCCGAGTTCGTGACTCGTATCCGACGGAGCGACGCGCAGACCGTCTCGACCACCCAATCATCATTTTCCTCCTTTTCCATCAGTTTGTCGTGTACCATCCAAGAGGCAAAATGCAGACAATCCAAAAACTCACTGGGGGAGCTTTGCCCTTCAAACTCCTCCGTTCCAACAGTCGTTGGCAGCCCACCCCACCACTGCATCAGACCTATCGCTCGCGCTACTGGAGGCCCTCGAAAGGACGCATGCAGTCTGGTGTCATGATAGGGATAATAGACTGCCTTCATTGCCTCTTCAACCGTATCCTGCTCGAAGTTGGCCTGCAGGAACCTTACCAGCACGAATTCATACCACATTTCCCCCGAATCATCCTCTCTATTACCTCGTCATTTGACGCGAGGCTGTAACAAATGCATCCACACAATCCGGGCACAAACTGACAGCCAAGTGTCGATCGACGAGGCCCTTCACTCGCCGAAATGGCTTCTGACCAACAACCCCTGCCAACACCCACCAACACCACATTACCTCAAGCTCACTCGACGTGTCAATCTCCACCAGCAACAAGCGCAAAAACACCGATAAGGCACTCTCCAGCTCTTTGTGGGTAAACCGTGTTCGACACAACTGATAGTTGTGTCTCCTCAAATGACAAGGTTTCACTAACCTACCCAATGGCCGCCCTGACCAGGTGCCTCGATGCACGCGCTTTCAAGTGTAGTGAGGCCCTTTAATGCATCCTGGGCTGTCAGACGTAGCTCATCCATCCTCTCCAGACTTCACTGTTATTGTTGTAATGATGACTACTATCAATAACACAAATCTTAGAGAGCATTGGACAACTGATGATAGCAGCATGATAAGCACTAATAGCCAAAGCCACTGTAAACTATACCGCCAAGACCGATGGAATCTGAGCAAAGGGAAGACATAGAAGGAGAAGGAGGAGGAGAGAGTAGTCCTTGATGCTACCTTCAGAGGCTGTCCGACCATGCAGGGAAGCTGACTGTGGACGGGGACGACCAAATCCGCATCTAAATTGAGGATGTCCGGCCCAGGAATCGAACTCACGCCCCTACTTTCGTGCATTCTCTCCTATACGACCATGTTCAGCATATGCCCCTGGTCCAGGGCCAGAGTCATCCTTCCGACTAAATAATACAATAACCCTCCAGCAACCCCCCCACCCCTACCTACCCCTCCTTAGCACGACACGATGAACCAAATGACCACTGTGGCCCTCTGCCATACACCGGCGAGGGTCCAGTAACCCTGTACTGTCCAGGACCAGGCATCCATGCAGCATCCGAAGGCACTGAAGGCAGCAGGAGTCTTCCCTCCCGCAGCAGCAGTAGTAGTCCTTACCTCCACCCCTAGTAGGCCTCGATGCCATACTGTACATCCTCCCCGACTTACCCATACTACCACCTGGAGCGTAATGTCCAGGACCAGGTGTTGAAGACCTCCGCATCGCTCCGTCTGGTCTGAATAAAATGAAGCTGATGATGACCCTCAACCACTTTAGTATTATGTTTCCAGAGAAATTGGAGGGCACTTCTACATTTTACCATCGTCCAGCACTCGTCCTACACCGACAGGCTGCCGCCAAGTATCTCTGCCACTCCCAAGCCAGTAGCCCCCCACCCACTACCTTCCGCTGCCAAAGCCTATCGTAGCAGTACTACTAGCTGGTCTAGGATTGTATGCTCCCGGCCCTGGACTGCCATACCGGCTTCTACCTCTATCACCCTAAACCATACATGCCTACTATTACTATCATCACCACTACCCCATCTCGGCTGCCTGTTCCAAATCTAAAGGACGGCCCTCCACCAATATCACCCAATCTCGATACACGATATTGGCCTGATAACTCAGCAGCTGCGGCAGCAGCAACGCAGAGCAACACTCCCCTCACCAGGACCAGGGACCATATTCCCTCTGGCTGACAGACTACTGGTTCGACCGGTGAAGGACCATTTAGGGGAAGTTCGAACCTGACAAGAAAAGCATGGAATCGTAGAGTAGCATCGGATGCTCGAAAGCCCAGAAAGAAGGAGGCAGATATGTCCTCTTTCGAATTAGGAACGCTCTTCTATGAGGCTAGGTGTCCGATACTCCTCGGAGGAGGACAGATGCCTTCCTTTCAATAGTATCTACCTGGGACATGGTGGTGAGTTGCGTGACTTCCCCAAGACCAGAAAGACGAAGGGACGGCGAGGCAGCACTGCTTGGACGGATATGAGTCGAAGAGGAGGACATTCTACAAAGCTCAAAAATACCTCCACCAAGAATAGAACCTGGACCCTTCACTAAGCAAACCGCCGCTCCCCCTCTAGACCATCCATAACTCAACAACCACCCATTAAAATCTCCCGAAACAAAAATTTTCCATTACTCTTCCTTTGCTTGTTCTTTCAACTGCTGTTTCACAGCCTCCATCGCCTACACAAACTCCTTCCCTCTCCCCCATCCCCCATCCCACCACCTCACCTCCTGACCACACTTCAACTTATTAAACGCTTCATCCGGCAACTTCACATCAAATGCTTCCTCTATCTGCAGCAGACATTCGACCTCCTCTAGTCCATCAAAACCAAGTGACTCAAAGCTCAACGATAACTGCAACAACAAGTCAACAACCATCCATCCACTACAACTACAATTACAAAACACTTACCAATTCATCCGCAGTTTTCGTGCCGAAAGTGACGATATTTTCATCCAATCTTTTCAGTGCTTCCTCCGCCACTGTCCTGGCCGCCGCACCACCCTTCTCCGCTTCGTGCTCCACAGCCACCTGTCCATTTCGAGCGGAAACAAGTCGATCACCAGGGCGTGCGCTACTAATACCTCCTCTCGACGCATTTGCAAATATTCCTTAATGGCCTCTACCGTTCGTGCTGCTATATCCACCTCGCTCGGCTTTGATCCCCTTACAAACCTTATCACAGTTGATCCACTAACATCCACACTTACCCTTCAGAGGAAAAGAACGCTCGTCCAGCCAACCCTCGAGCAACTGTGCTACTGCTACTGTTAACGGCTGCCAAGGCACGGCGGCACAGAGGTGCAATACGATTCGAGATCATTCCAAGAACCTATCACCCTCCCCCACATCCGATTAATTATCAAACTCAGGACCTCCTCTTTCCTTATTTCCAAGTACACACTTTGAATGTTGCAAAAGGATTGTCGACTAATATACACCTACTACTACGTGAGTAATACAATGGAAAGGCAAGTGAAGGGTGATTAGTAATCCCAACCCTCCTCTCCCTCGTACATATCAACCATAGGAGGTTCAGCCTCCCAATCAATCTGTCTCGAGTATATATTATCAATCGTATCTTCAGAGCTCATCTCCTCCTTCTGCCCTTCGTCTCGATCGACATCCCGGCAATTGTTATACCACGAAAAATACATTTTACGATCGACTGTGCTTTTCTTGTCCTCCCGCAAGCCCATCTCGAGCTCTTGTAGCTTCTCGAAAAATCCGCAATTTGGTCGAATATTTCTGCAGTGCCTCACATGCGTGAGAGCATGATATAAGGACAGGCCTCTACGTTTGACAAGATACGATATTAAAGTCGATGCTGATCGAGATACTCCACTTCTACAGTGGACCAGCACTCCACCGAGGCTATGTCGGGGAGGGGTTGATGCAGACGCAGGAGAAGAATCTAACTCGGGAAACAACAATGCCACAAATACTAACTAATGCGGCCAACTGTCATATTCTAATAGAAAGAATAGGTGCAAGATAAACCCAAGCATTTGTGTGTTGCTGTAAATAGGGAAATTGACACTTTCGACGAAGAGCCTGCAGGAGTTATATAAAAACTAAAAAAACACACGGTCCAGCAGTACACTAATAATTGCTAAAAAGTGTATACTTGCAATATGAAGTGAATTCATAGATGGTGTATAAAATTAATACAAATACAACCTATAAAGAACTAAATGAGTATAAATGACATATTAAAGAGATTGATAAGTGTTGGAATAAATACAAGTATAAATAATGATGATGATGCTGCTGCCCTTCCAGTACTACCATCACTCATCAAATAAGGCCGGAGTGTTTTATCCATATGATCATGGGCTTCATCCCAAAACCAATCTATTGGCTCACAAGACATATCTTCAACATCGACTCTGACAACAATACTAAATACACTCCTATAGATTAAGATCTACACTTCCACAACTCGAATATATATCTAAATGCTATTGTATATCTAACTGTTACCCAAAACCATACGCCTGACGACGATGATGCTTTATCGAATACAACCGAAGGCAGCGCCGGTGGCGGCGTTCACTGGGATATAAGAGAATATGACATAAAACAACAACAACGTGGATACATTCATACTAGACATTTTAGTCCGAAGGAGATCTACACAGGAACCACCAATATGATGAACAAGATAGTGACACATCACATAACTCCATATACTTTGACACGCGTTATTATTTCAAACATAGGAGGAACTACGCATTCCACCAGTAAACGGGAAATCGTCCATAATAAATTTCACTTTATTAATTTCATAACTACATTTCCTGTCAAGTAAAAACTACCTCACGAAATGTATTATTACCGATAATAATCAATCCCATCTGATGTGAAGAATACATCCTCTGGATACTCTGTTATAGTACAGCAACACACTACACTAGTAATATTATATTTACGTAGAAGCTCTCTATTACGGGCCACCATATGACCACCGAGGAACAATCGTGGGAATATCTGATAGGAAAACCGGTAAAACCCAAAAACCCATATTATATCATTACCTCATGCGCTGTCTCTTGAGAGTCCAAAGGTCGCCGCAATAGCCTCGGAACTCGAGACAGCGAATCTGATAGAAAAACTGTCAAAAAACACTCCGCTTCACGCTTCCGCTTAGTACCACGATCCGCCCTTCGCCGCTTCTTCCTATTTCCACCTTTATCGGCTTTAGGCGTATCCAATCCCTGTATACCCACTTTATCAACCTGAATAACAAAATGCTTCAACATCATCACCTAGTAACATCATGAACAATTATTTGAAGGTTACATTATCCCAGGGGACAACAACCGGTCATATAATTCACCACTGGTGCCGCTTATCTGAGCAACTTGTAACTTTTAAACTTTCGGACAATCAACTCCGCGGACACAATACTTGGGAAATATTGCCAGTTGGGCCCCCACCAATACGAAGAAGAAAGTTAATAAAGGATAACATAGAAGATGTAGAGTAACCAACAGGCAAGCGAGAGATTCAGAGCTCAGAAGTGAGATAGATATTTTAACCTCCAACAGAACGATCTTTGCCTTCCCCTCCAGCCAGCACCAGCCCCACTACCGTTTCGCGATGATCCTCTTCAAGACTTGATGATTCCTCAGCTGACGAAGTCGACATGTCCGGCGAAGGACTGCTTGTCGACAGAGCCTCCAAGGAGCGCTCTTCACTATCATCATCATCACCGTCACTTTCCTCAAGCAAATTAAGCCGTTCCAATATGGAACGATGGGAATACACCCGACCTAACAGCGGAGGTCTTAGGTTCGATCCCGGCACCCGATATTTAATACCTTTCTCTTTCTTCTTTCTCTGTTGATTCATCATACTCATTTGGAGCCTCGCCAACGCATCGATTCCCGACGGCTAAGCACACAGCGATGAGCTAGCAGACATACACAGACCATATGGTCACGTTGAGAAAATGCAAGATTGCAAGATTGATCCCTCCAATACCTACCTGAGAGCCTCCCGATTGTCCCACTCCTCCTGGCTGTACCGAGTCTGGATGAACATTGACTAAGGAATAACAAATGGTTGCCAACCCGATGATGTATGTAAGTGAATTCAGATTCCAAGCTAGCGTGGTGGATTCACAACGCACCATCATCCTTAACACTACGCTCAAAACATAATTTATAAATTTTGTTAAAGTGAAAATCTGAGACCTATGAAGAATCGTCCCATGAATTTGATGAGGAACATTTTCAAGTAATCACAGTAAACACCGCCCGTCATTACGAAGATGCAATGGACAATTTATCAAATACATACTCAACCCTATCACAGCCCCCAGTTTGATAGAGGAGACTAACAAAGCCTTCATGGCCATAGGGCTATTTCACAGCAGTGCGTCCCCGATACTCATACTGCATCCTAAGTTTAGCAGTTGGTTAACCGTAGATATATTACTTGTTCAATATGCTAATCTACTCAGTCTATTAATAACTACTAGTAATTAGACTCATTACTTAATCTATATTAGGTACCATAACGTTCTATAATACTACTACAGACTAATCTTTATTAGGTACCATAACGTTATATAATACTA
>JAAPAO010000236.1:0-29070 GCA_013115145.1 Perkinsus chesapeaki | reverse complement strand
TATCTTTTTAAAATCTTTCGAGTGCGTTTGGTATCTTTTTAAAATCTTTCGAGTGCGTTTGGTATCTTTTTAAAATCTTTCGAGTGCGTTTGGTATCTTTTTAAATGTCACCATCGGCTATGTCACCATCACCATCGACTTACATTTCACATCATCATCAAAGTTTGGCTTGACAGAGTTTATTGTCCGAGAGCTTAAAGATATTTTTCGAGTTGAGGGGAAGTGGGACATCGCACTGTGAAGATTTTTCATAGTTTATCTTTTGGTGGTTTGGCAATGAGAGGGAATAAAAAGGGCAGATGGGACTGTATGAGATTTTATCGACTTGGTCATATGAAGCATGGAAAGGAGAAGCAAGGCTTCAGGAAAATAGGGCCGAGTTTCAGGTAGAAATGGATGTCAAGGCTACCTGGTCGTATTACCACGGTTACGTTCGTGTAGAAAGGGAGGTTGCGTATCTCGAATCTTGGTGTTTTTGTATGATACAGGCTTACTGTAGGGGGAGGATCTAACGGGGACGATTGGTTGTATGAGTAAATTTACTTCACATTTGCCGTTCCCAGCGCCGGTGATGCTTATCTTGGTAGTCGTCGAATGAGAAAGGCCTCTTACTAGCTTCGGGATTTCTACATGTTTGGAATTTTCTGTGGTAGCGGATTGCGACTCATATTATTATCGGGTTTGTAGGGTACAAAATGTGTGCTGTCCCTTACCGCACAAATTGTGTGTGCGTGCTCCTGGTTCCCGCCCGGAATAGGGAGAGGTGAATATCGACAGTGATCGACAGGGATCACTTCTTGAACTTATTGGAATGCTGTCCTTGATTGTTTCGACCTTTCTCCTGGGAGGAGGCATATGTGATATGCATTGATTTTGCTCTGATAATTTCGTGGCGCGTTGGAAATTGTTTTTGTTATTAGGTATTGGCATGAGATGAAGGATTGGTTGGATAAATTAATTATTTATCAGAGGATAGAAGGACCATTGAATAGGATGAAAGAAGTACAACAGTATGCAGAGGAGATAGTATTCCATGCTAGGAGGAGTACTCGAACAACGTGACTTAGTGTGTATCTTGCATGCTTCAACCTAAGATACCACATATTCCACGCAGATTGTAGAGTCCATGTTGAAGTCTGCGGAAGCAAGGCAGATACTTTACGAGTACTTGGTTCCGAGATACAAGTAGGCGGAGCGAAGTGATTCTTGTTTTACATTTTCGTCTGGATTATATACTAGCTCGTCTTCTGTTACAAGTTATATCAAGCTTTAAGCGACTATTCTAGCCATTGGTCCCTCACGGATGCATCATCGCACGTATTGGTGTCTCAGAGATCGACCTTATTTTGTCACAAGAATGTTGAATCCATTTTACTTACGATATTATGATGCCCAGCAGAGAGGTGAGGGCAACAGGGAGGAGGGAGGGAGGCATTAAACGTAAATGTGATGATTCTAGGGGGATTCAAAAGTGTTTTTGTTGCAGCGGAGATTCTTGTAGGGAGTAAATTCCTAGAGCAAAAAGTGAAATGGAATACATTCCTTGTGATGTTCCTCTATGTATCTCTGAGGTGTAACCAGAGTCTCACGGAAATCCACGGTGGATTGGTCAAAGCCGCCAGCAATCTGAAATTTATCATCATTTCTATGCTCCTTCTGCCTTGGTTAAATTTTATCACATGTTTAGGTTATCTCGAGTTCATCGATCGCCCGGGTGAATTCAGAGCGGCCAATCCAGTGGGAGAGGGTCGAAAGAAAAGAGTCGCTATTGAATTTGATGCGACAAGAAAGGGAAGGCGGAAGCATATATTGGTAAGTCTGACGCCATAATTCTTGCGCGCCACGTAATTCAGGAAGCTCGTATCTTGGGTATCCTGAACGAAGCTGATCCTCGCTTCCTAACCACCGAAGCTTATGAGAAATATGTGCGTTCGGCGAGAGATGGGCAAACGGCTCTGGAAGCTAGAAATGGTGAATGAGCATGTCATTTTTAATGGGACCTGTTTCTGTGATGTCATTGCCTTTTGTGCACTCTTCCCGCCATGGTTTGTGCAAACTGTCTCCCTAGTGCTCGATTTGTGCGGTCGTTGGTGAAGTATCTTTTTCCATAGTATCGGGCAACTTTCGGAGTATCTTCAAACATGTTAACAGATTTGAATGCGCTAGCACAACCTCTATAGTATCTTCCCAAGTTAACCTCAGGAGTATCTTTTAAGGTTAACCTTAGGAGTATCTTTCAAGGTTAACCTCAGGAGTATCTTTCCAAGTTAACCTCAGGAGTATCTTTTAAGGTTAACCTCAGGAGTATCTCTCCAAGTTAACCTCGGGAGTATCTTTCGAAGTTAGCCTCAGGAGTATCTTTCCAAGTTAACCTCGGGAGTATCTTTCAAGGTCAACCTCAAGAGTATCTTTCAGAGTTAACCTCAGGAGTATCTTACAGGATATAGTATTTAATATGCAAACTACTACTTTTCCCAACACTACAAGTCCCCAAATAAACCCTAACGATGCGCCAACTATTCAAGGTGTTGCTTACAAGCCCAAAAGAGTGTAACGATGACGGGACGCTACCAACTACATCACCCTTGTGTTTTAGGCTTGGATTGCATCTCGCGGATGAGCGATTGGCATTCCGTGTGAGACTCACGTTTTTTCTTTCGATCGTCCCAATTGTTTTCTGCATTGCATTCGCCATTGCAGTATGGTTCGTATCAGTGCCTGTGTATATTTGGTAAGGCTACAGCGGAGCGAAGCGATTCATGTTTATCATTTTTGTTTATAGGTTCTACGCTCTTTTGGTTATTACTGTGGTCGCTCCTACCACATTGTATTATTCGTATGCGAACAACAGCCCTTCATTCATGGGCCTCTTCGCATTTCTCAATGGAGCCTTGGCGGTTTGTCAGGTCCTCTCAGTCTGGCAGGTATGCTGACCTATTCTATATCTTGCACTCTTCAAGCTAAGATATCAGGTTCTCGCATACGTGCATAACTGCCAAACATTCGTCAGCGAATGCCAAGTATCTGGTCTTCGAGTGATCCCCACCGTCTCTGATCCTTCGTGAGGCCATCTTAATTTCGTGGCGCGTGACTATCGTCGTTATTATTCAGATATGCCTGTTCGTTCTATACTGTATTGGACTATTCGACATTCCAGCATTGGGCGGATAGTCGTACTACGACACTCGCAATGTATCTTTCATTCTTTATCCCTGTCGTAGTGCTACATCTGGTAAGAGTTGACGGAAATATGGTACAATAAATATGCACTCTTGTTGATAGATACTCTTGGCATTGTCATTGATGTGGTATTCCAAGCTAAGGAAGGGACTCAGGATCTCCACTAGAGGACCAGTCGGAGGAGTCGCTGCCACGGTAGGTTTCACTTTGACATGGCTGCCGCTGTCTGCACGCATGCGCATTGCTAGGTTATTACCAGTGGTTACGTTGCTAGAGGCACCGAGGCGAATGACAGCGATAAGGTCGCCATTGGGGTACCGGTGTCTTCAGCCGAGCCTAAGGGGGAGGATAAAGTGTAAACTTAATGGTATGCTTCGACAGCAATTTTGAATATAGACGAGGGGCTGTCGAATCGATCGCGTGATCGATTGCTTATAATTCTCTGTACTTCCTATTTTAATATGGGTCGGATTTTGACGAGTTTTGGTTTTGTAAATAGCAATCGACAAGATATACACGTTAGTAGTCCGCCACCGGCAGCAGCAGCAGCTCCCCTCGTGGAGCATCGGCCTTCTCCAACTCATCACCACCGTTGTTGTGTTTATCATGATAATTATGTGGCGCAGTGACTGTTAGCATTCATATACTTTATGCCTCTTATTACGTCACAACCATCCAACTCGACGGAAGATACCTCTCAACCATCCACAGTTGTTGGTGTTAGATTTCACCCACGTATTGTGTAAGTTGGGATAAACTTAGCGTATAGGGCGTATCTTGAGCTCAGGTTTGGCTTACCTGTAGCAAAGCCTGAATTGGCCCCAATAATTCGTGCTATCTTTATCCTTGCCCTGGCCCCGATCGTATTGGTCGCGGTCTTTGCAGCTGTGACACTCACTGTGGGAACGCCTGTTTTCTTCTGGTGAGTGAGCTATTATGTATCTTACCTGCTTCAAGCTAAGATTCTCTAGGTACTATGTAGTGTTCGTTGCAACTATTCTAGCTCCAGCTGCTCTTTATTACGGTGTTCAATATAATAAGAGTGGTGCATTGGAGCTTTATTCAGCCTGCAATGTAGCACTAGCAATACTACAAGCAATAGGCATCTGGCAGGTGAGATTTGGAGGAAATATGGTATTAATTAAAATAGACTATCGCATTGTAACGGTGTTCGCCAAGGCGTTGGTTGTGGTATAATATTTTCCCTTATATAGTAATAGAGCATGAAGTGATATAAGTACAAGGTATGAGTAATGTACTCAAAGTAGGGACTTATGTACTTTATTCTCTTCAAGAATGATCTCGTTAAACCCAGTTAGCTCCGTGTTTGGGTACACAACATTATATCGCTCTTCGGTGAGTTAACTTGTGGAGTGACCTGTGGAGGCAGTATCCTTATGAATAATATGTCGATATTATATCATCGGAAAAGGAGCAACTGCGGCAGGCGGAGCGGAGCGTGGTTTTTTTGTATAATCAGATTGTAAACTATTTGGATCATTGTGAGTTGTTCCTTGAACAATGCACGAACGATAACGGAGCTATCGTCCCAGCAGTACCCCATCCTGAGTAAGCTGCTGTCATAATAATCGATCACGTGATCGATTGTTGTTGCTGTTGTTTCAGTTTCGATTGTCAAAGTTATGCGTCGTATCAATACTGGAAGACTAGCAACATTGTTGATTACCGAAATCAGACTTTGGTCATTTACAGTGTTATTATGGGACTTGCTATCATAATACACGTTGTAAGCTGACGGCGGTGGGGGCGGGGGCGCGCGAGAAATGCCGCTCGAAAATATACTTCCCCTCGGGTAACCTTTAACAGATAAGAGAATTGAATCGCAAGGCAACAAAGTAATGTACCAGTAGTGATTTATCGAAAATCCTGAGCAATTTGGTTGATAGGGGTTTCGACAGCGCAAGGAGCTGCTGCTGTTAAGATGTTATAAACTTGAGTCCTCCTCAGCATGTTGCTATTAATTTGTATACTCAAAGCATTATGTTCGATATCACCTTGTTCGTTGATGATGTATGTTAGGTTCTTACTATCCTGTCTATATTTTTATACAAGAAACTATCTGGCACAAATGCGTTGGTAATTGCCCCGTCATTCTCAGAGGTAAGCTGGGGTATTTTCTGATGGAAAAATAGTATAAATTTGTATTGCCGTTGTTGTTAAGTGTTCACTTATAAACTCAATGTTGTTCATGGAGTGCCTACATAATGAATCAAGGCTCTGTGAGATCTACTCCTCAACCCACCAACTTGAGTTGTTCGCTTAACTATTATAACTACGCTCGTGGTATTATTAGCACGCATGCACATGATATCATCTTTTGCTTCAGGGACAGATGGGACCTGTAGACGGTGCAGTTACTGAGGGTACTGAAACCAACGATTCTCTTAGAGTGACGACAGGCGTTCCTGTAAAGCGTTCGGAATCGTCTCTATGTGGTGATGCTGCTGCTGCTGTTGTTGACTTGGAAACTGGCACTGACAATAATAGACTCCCCATCACGGAAGGAGTTCCTGCTACAACTGGTCGATGGTCATCATCAATAGTTAATAATAACGTCATTGCTGTGTAAGAGCAACACGACGAGAAGTCTGAAGATCGTCGAATTTAACGCGGTTTATGCGTTTATTCTATTGTATCATGGCCCGTAGCGGCTTTCCCACATTATGACATTCTTGGAAGCTTATCGTTAGTCTCCCTTCACTATTATTATTCCTGTAGATAGTTTGTCTCCTATCAACTATGCTGATGATGAATACCGTTGAAAATGCAACGTTTTTCGGCGGAGCGAAGCACGCTATATTCTCCAGTTGTTATGCAGACTAATTCTCGTTCCTACTTTTACTGATAACGTTATTGTGATAAGTTGCTCGTAATTTCTCTATGCGGATAATAAAATGTATTTTGTTGTATCAGAGTGGCGGGAAAATGGTATCCAAACTGCATAATGACGAGCGGTAGCTTTCTACGCTCTCCAGTGTTTCCATTGGCGCGGATGATTGTGAGATAAGGCATTTGGTGTTAACAGCATCATTGGTCTAGTGGTAGAATACAACGTTGCCATCGTTGTGACCCGAGTTCGATTCTCGGATGATGCAGTTTATATCGTATGTTTTATATTGTGCAGTTTGTAGTTGCAGTTGTGTGAGCTGTCCCCCTATCACAGAGCGCAGGTTGTCAGTTTTGTTTTCTGACACTTCTAGCTAATGTCTAATAATGTTCGTCAAGTTAATCAAGATTATAATCCTTCCCGAGTTATCAAAGAAGTGTAAGACTCTCACTGTTGTTACTTCTATAAAATCTGTCCGTAAATACGTTAGCATTGGTTTCAGTAGATTTAACTAGTATTGCACCCCATTCAGATTCGGCATCGAGATTTCGGAGAACAAATATGCACGTCGACTTCAAGTATTTCTCACCTTCGCATTCGTCCCACCACTCATAAACGTCACGTTTATGATAATGGTCACTATATTGTATTTACCTATCTCATACCAGTAATAAAAGACTATCGTGGGTTCGATCCCGGCACCCTGTATTTTTCAGGACGTGTTTCGTTTCTCTCATATGCCCGTTTGTACCGCTGATAGCCTACTATAGCTTCGTTTATGCATCGCCACGACTATTGCTACTCTATGGCCTTTCCGCATGGATCATGATAGGACTCAGAGCATTTGCTTTGGCACAGGTTGGCACTAAATCGATCATACTGGCGCGCGCTTTTTACACCAGCGCGTCCTGACAGGTTTTTAATCATTTATCACTTGTAAAGGCATTAATATTATCCTGTACGGTTAATGACGACGGTACAGTTATCGAAGCTGTCGAGCATTCTGAGTAAGTTAACGCCGATGCGAATCCGCTTAATTATTCGTGATAATAAGCGTGGGTTTATTTATTTTACCTTGGACGCTCTTTTTTCCCTTCTGATAGTTTAGTATTTTCTGTCAGATTTGAGTGTAGTTTGGTGAAGTACTCTGACTGGGAGGTAGCCGATTCTCAAGCCCATAACAGCGGGGTTACTATTGTTATTTATCTAACATGTTTTATAATGGAAATCATAACGTATTTGGTAAGGTCAATGATTCTACAAAAAAGCCTCTAATAGTCTTTCTCAACCACTTTAAATGCCTCAATAATCGGTTGTATCATAATGGGTAATTTATTCAAGGCGATCTTAACAGGGGCATTCCCACATTCATTATGGAACTCGTATTGTACACATACTTTGACAATATTATCGGATTGTATATTATTAATATTAATATATTTCCTTAGTAGTTGGGGTTGTATAACACGTAGTAATGATACGTTATCCTAGTCCATTGCTCCGGTTCATTTCTAACGCTCACAAATTATCTTTTTGGTTGGGAGCTACTAGTATCATGCGGGTGGCTCACAACATTGAATAGAAAAAGGAAATTATTTACATTAAATAAACAGAGTAGATAAATAAATGTACAACAACCTGCATGGTGTTCGCCTCTATCGGTAATTGGAAGAAGTATTTCTATTTGATGCTTTGCTGCATAACATGCATTATCGGCATTATTTAGGTATTAATATGTCTCAGTGTTATGTTCTTTTCCTTACTGAAAAAGGGAAAGGTTATTAGGAAGTTTGAGATAACGGATGAGGTGATAACGGAAAGGGGAGGGGAATTTGATAGACCTCTTCGAAGGGGATATGACATCAGCAATATCACACCAAGTATTACCTCACAAGACTCGAGTATAAATTACCGTTAGTATCTCTGTGCTAGTTCTGTATGCCATATGGCAGTAATGAAACGGTTAATCGATTTACCAATCAGACGACGACACTCGGTCTGTCGTCGTCTAATAGAGGTTGTTGATACTTATAAATTCTATGCTTGTTAATGAGATAGGAAACCAATATTTTAAGATAATGGTCGTTCCATAACATATTATAATAGTACATACAAACCCAAACAGGTGATATTTGTTAAGGTGCCTTCATATACCAATTGCAGTGTGATGAGAATGGATACATGTGCAACCCAATGCACGGAGGGTGATCTATTGCCAATGGGAGTGCCGGTAACTGAGATAAGGCGAGGAATGAAAGTCGTAGATGGTGAAACGGTATAATGCTTTGATCTTATAGGAGAGGTCATGGGATCGATTCTATGTTGTCGCTTTTTAAGACTCGATTAATGAGCATATTATTATTTGATAACCACTTTACTACTTGACAAACTTTGACAACGTTATGATTATGTTCTTGCGTGTATTTATTCAATTAAATGTGAGGTGTGGGATTTGAACCCGGGACCATTGGGTTAGTAAACGCGTCAGAATTATTGGAATGAGCTCAACGCCGATTATACGAAGACAAGCATTAACGCAAATACGGTAATAAGAGGGAGGCGGAGCGAAGCGATTCATGTTTACCGTTTTCGTACAGCTGAGACTATACTGTAAATTGTATTGGTTTGCAGGCAATTCAGTCGAACATCGAATGTAACTGCGAAAATACAACAAAAGCGCCAGGAATTTATCAAGGAAAAGTATCCGTATTTTCGTGGCGCAGTGACGGAGGAGATGCCTAAACGGGGAAGAAAGTGATATGGGAAAGGGTTGCGGTGGGATGGTGGGGGTATTTCGTGGCGCGTGAGAATAGAGAAGGCCTCGAGGAAATAGAATGCGGTGGAAATATTTATCGACGAATGTTATAGTAATGGTGGCAAGGTTACCGTGTCACGTCATCTTTCCTGGGTTTGAATTCATCGGTTACCATGCTATTGGTAATAAATGTCTTGGAAAGTTTTATTGAAGTAATTCCAGCATAATTTTAATTAGAAATACAGGCTTCTACACACTAGTTGTTGATAAGGACTCCTCGCTGCTGCTGCTGGGTGATAGTTTGAAGTAGGTCGGGAGGGCATTTCGCGGATCCGTCAATGGACCCGTTGAATTTGGATGGGGATGACTCCGTGCATGACAAGTATATGAAGAAGAGGATGGAGGAGATTGATGGAGACTTTGTAGATAAGATTGTGAAGGAAGGGAAAACAGGAGGAGGTTGGAAGTATCTTTGGGGGGTAGATAATGCACGCTTGAACCTTAGATATGTTTGAAACTTTCGAAGCACACTTGTCTGCGATAGCAGATTTCAAGGCGACCAAAGTTGCTGTAGGAATTTGGGTGGTTGATAATCGATTATTATCTTTCGAATCAGGCGGCGACTCAACGTGAATCTCATATTAACAAGATTACTAAAGTTGAGTATAATCCACTTCATGCAGGACAGGGCAAAGCTCATTTGATGGAACCTAGTCAGGTTATAAAAGGGGAAGAAGCTGAATGGCATTGGTTTAATAATTAGTGTTTATACGGGCTCAGGGAGAAGGGTTACCTTGTTAAGTACTATGAGTCTTGTTCTGATGTCTTGCTCTCCCTTTTGCATTTCCTCTGTGGGTGCAGATGGGATGCATTGTCGTTCTTGTTAGAGGAGAGACACTCATATGCGTATGACACTACGTTCCGATTCACCAATTTTCACGAACTGACAGCGGAGGTTATTTGATAATCAGTCCATATTTTGGAATTGTTGTCGGGTTCGGTATTGGTACTTATATAACTTTTTAATCAGGCTCCATCGTACGCATTAGAAGGGAGAAAGTCCCTACCGCCAGAGCAGCATGTTAGCCTTCAACCAAAAGGGAAGGCTGTGGATGGACGGTTTATAACGGGAAAGAGATCGAGGGATAAGAAGGTGATTTGAGGGAAATATGGTATAATTAATTTGGTGTAGGCTGATCCACGATTTGCTACACCTGATGCGAGAGCCGTTGCTGGTAGTAATGGTGGATTGGATGAGAAATGGATGGAAGAAGATGATGACGACAATAGGTAGTTACAAGGGACGATAAAATAAGAATAATGGGGATTATGTAAGAAGCTTAAATACGAACTCTAATGTATAGGGCTTATAAAAGGAGGAAGGCCGTCGATTATACAAGGCCATCTCATAAAGACGTATAAGAAAGGGCAGGCTCTTCGATTATGAGGGGAATTGGGCGGTGTGAGGAGTGAGTTTAGGCTTTTATGATGAGGGAGGGTGGGGGGCTGTAAGGCTTATTAGCTTGGGTTGATGGGACAGGATGGGATTATACTGTATATCAGAGCATTGTTAGTGAGACACGGGTGGCCGGAGTGATCGTTTCAGTACGGGTGATCGTTTTCAGTGCGAAGTCAGATAGAGAGGAGGATGAGTACATAACAGATGATGGTGATGATGAATTTATAGCATCTCGAGAAGAAGAGTTTAGTGATGAAGATGATGATGATAATGAGGAGGAGGATAGGTTTGAAAGACCATATGAGGAGAAGGGGGTAATAATAGGAGGAAATGAGGCAAATGGGGGTGGGTGTTATAAAGTTCTATCGGTGTATAGTAGATGTTGTGGCAGGAGAGCCGGGCTTTAAGATAATTTAGACGGACAGTATAATGTTATATAGCTTTGATGATAATTAATCATAATAATATTAATATGATAATACTCCAATAGCATTTAGTCTATTGGGGCTGTTCCCCGCCTCTAAAGGGGGTAGATGAAATAGGAGGGATTCATATAGCATGGGAGAATGCCATTGTAATGCCACCGAGAAGAGGCTCTGGAGATTATTGTAGGAAATAAGTTCCTAAACCAAAAGAAAATAGCCTAGCACTTATGTTGAGACATGAAAATGTTTATCTGGACAATAAAAGTAAAATAGAGTTTCAAGTTGGATTCGGTGATGACCTTCGCCTGTCTCCAATTAAAATGCCAATTATACAATAATAATTAATCAATACCATTGGGAGACTTACAGTTGGTTTTCTGGCTTGTAGTGGGTTGATCAGATAACATCATCTATAGCGATGTCGCGTAATTTTCAAGCACTACGGGCGAATGATGGTGACGCGTTCCCAGTGAAGTAGGTGAGAGGAGAAGGAGGATATATGTCTGCTGTTGTTATTAGTGTTGATACTGAGAGCCCATATGGAGATAAGATGAGGGCATCGGGTATGGGGGAGGTATGGCGGGAAATGAGTAATATGGGGGGGAATACATGGGAGTGCTTTACGTGGGGATGCGGCGAAGGGCGAATGATAATAATGTTGTGTCCTGCGAGGAGGAAGTGTACTGATTGTTTATATAGTACTGTTATATGTTATATCCTATATTGTGTTGTGGGTTTATGGTGTAATTCACGGTGATAGGCATTCACTGTAAGTATGAGTTATAGTAGTAGTAATGCTATGAACATGTAAGCTTTGTGTTGCCTTTGTGTTAGTATCTCCTACTAGGAAGCAGTATCTTCGAGTTGTTTTCATCCATAGTGTAAATTATATGATTGATTAATAATTGAATTATATTGATAATTATCATCAAACGGTTGATCGAGCTAGATTGGCTTGTGCACTACGTGCTGTGCTACTGTTCTACAGAGTTAGAGTACAACTGAATAGTGATTGGGAAATCATTAAAGACAGAATACCCCATCTCATTCGGGAGAAGAATATTAATTGATATTAATTATATGTTGCTTCTATGCCTGTTTATAGGTCCAAGTGTAATGTATGGCGAGTATCTCGAGACAGCTGTACCATTGGCACATACCAAGACGCTTGAAGAGTACCATGCAGCCAAGAGGGATGCAGTAGGATGCAGGGGGCAATTTTGTGGCGCAGCGGTCGGGTTAGGTTATTGCTGATGAGTCGTATAAGCAGTTATATTGGATAACGGGGGAGGATAGGTGAGAAAGAGAGGCAACAGAATTTGGGGGATTTCGTAGTAAATTATGTTAGTTGTATTCTAGAACATTACAGCTATAGTTATGGGTGGTTTTAGAGTAAGTAGATTCGCTTTATCTGGTCATGGGAGAGGCGCTGATCATCGACGTACTGCGCAGTAATGTAGGAATATAATAGGGTTGTGTGGAGGAGTATTATACGATATATTATATTGTATAATACATTATATGACATAAACCTCAGCAATTGTCCGGGATGACTCGTCCTCGTTTTGGTGTCACTTTTCAAATTTGTAGGCAGTTGTTGTTGTTTCAGGCAGATTGTAGCTGATCATTTCTTGACATTGGGTCTACGGAATCTTACGACAGGAGATGTTCAGTAGGGATAATGTGGTATAGGTTGTTGTTGCTGAAGGTGGTTGTTGTTGTTTATTAGGTTTAGTTGTATTATTGATACAAGGGCATTGGTATTGGATATGTGTCATGTATATACACATCCTGATGCTATAGCGGTAAGGAGGGCGTGGCTCCACCACTGCTGAGAGCTTGAATTTACTTTTTAAATCTGAAAGAAAGGGATAGTTGTTGAAATGGAGGCGATGAAGTCCATTGGGTTGGGGCGAAGTTGTACTTTTTCCTCCTACTCTACATAAAGTACGCATTTGTAGATGTCACCTACTGTATGTGGTCTGCTTCGAAGATCTCCAACTGTTGTTTTACCATTGAAGCTGGGTGACGGATTTTGTTATCTCCTCCAGGTATTAACTGAAGGCCATGCCAGGCCACAACTTTATGATTACCTTTGTCAATATATATTATATTCCCGTCAATCTGGATTGGATGTTAGAATCCAGCCCATAACTCTCCAGGCAGTTTTGTCTGTACATGGACCAAGAGGTAAGCTCACTCGCTTACGTTGTTTGTGTTTGCGAAAGGGGTCGTTATCCTTGGCTGTCCAGAGTAGCAAGACGGGAACCTGTGTGGGTATATCGCTTTGGTATTTTACTATTGTATTTCGGTTATGTCCGAAATCACGCCTCCTGCAGCTAGTAGCTGATGTGGCTCTTTTATCCTCTTCCTTCCTCAGCATCAATAGCCCTGTCCGAGATGTTCAGTGGTATGTCTGGTGATGTTAGACTGGAGACATTAAATCATGTTACAGATCCCGAATCGGGGAAAGCTACCAGACTGCCAACAACAGCGGTGAGTGCAGAAGCCTGTGGTGTGGTGGTTATGGTAGGGCACCTCCTCAGCAAAGATGTTTCCAGCACCTACGAATTAGGGGGGGCTGAATTTTTCTTGGGGCTCCTGGAGTATGATCCTGGCATTTTCTGAAGGTTTCAGAAACGAATTCTGTCGTTTGTTAGAGAAGATTCGCACCTTACGCCTAGCACGCGCGCGCAGTAGTACAAGTAGTAGCTAACGCTTACTACGTTACATCTCTTTTTCACCTAGCATTCAAACTTTGGTGAGAATGCTTGAGATTATACTTTCCATTAGAAGTTGCCAGTGCGTTAGAAGTTCTAACTTAGAACAGTGATTATAGGCTACATCCCGTAATGTGAGATAGGCCGCAATTTATAGCCTATCTCACATTACGGATTGTCGAAGTAAGGGGGTACTAGGCCACGGGGGGTCGCGAGGGGGGTCCTCCGGATTGTTGGGGGCCCGCTTACTTGGGGACACCACGTAGAAAAGTGGGGGTCGTTGACCCCTCTGGGGGGCCCCTGGCAACATCACTGCTCCTCAGAGAGCCGCCTAGCACTGGAAAGATGTGTCCCGTGTATCACTGATGTGTTCCTTATTCGCATGTGTGATAGAAATCTCGGTAGGAAATATTTTGTTGGACAAAAAATTAAATATGACATGAACTCCTTTCTGCTTTGTTAGCAAAAGCATCTCATGCTTTTGTGAGACTCCACGTGTCTCCTGGTATATTAGCAGTACCAACAATGTCCGCTATACTCATTACTCTTCGAGAAACGAATATTCGTTGTTAACAGATCCCGTTAGATAGGGCGCCTGCCGCAGGGGTTAACAGTTAGTATAATGGCCTCCAACCTGGCTTACTTGGGGCCATTCTGTCGGCCAAGTTGGCATTGCCCGCTCCAGTAGATGAGCCGCTCATCATGAGCTTCCTGGCACCCTCACGTAGTGACACTAGTTCGCAGTGTGCCCGTCACAATAGTGCCGGCTTAGTCTTATCTACATGGTACAGAGTCTTCCTCGGCACGACCAAAGCTGAACCGAGCCACCTAATCCTTACAATGTTCTGTTGCAGGATGTTCCTTGTTCCACAATAGATAGAATCTGGGCTCAATAAATTGATAAACAGGAGTCCTGTACAAACTACATACGTTAAGAAACTTGCGAACGTAGTCTCTACAGCTGTTGCGGCCTTTCCGACGTGATTATTGATTACAGTGATCGAATGGTGGGGGATTCCCGCAATATCTCTTTGGTTTACGTTGAATGGTAGACAAGGCAAAAGCTCCAGCCTACAGCCTCTAGGCATATCTTGTCAGTGTCTGGAGCCGCAACAAGCATCCCTGACGACGTATACATCATTAAGCAATACAGGAACTTGATGTTAACAGTCGACAATGTGATCCTGCAACAGAAGGTCGGGGGGAAAATGGTGACTCGGCGGGGGAAAGAAGAAAAAGAAAAGAAAAAAAACAGACTAGCTGCGAGAGCAGCAGACGTGCGTACCTAGTAGTAATAACGTAGATATTCCTGAATCAAGAATCTCCATTGGGTGGGAGTTCAAGGAGCTCGACAGCGAGCCCGATGTGTTCTCATGATGAGAATCTCATCCTCCGCATCAGAGCATCTATCGTCTGACGAAGAACCAGTACCGGTCGCGGACACTGCTGAAGGTCGGAGGGGTGCTAGCGATACATGGAAGAAGGACATCCGCGGCTTGAATTTCACGGCCAAGGCCAACTTTAAACACCTCATATCTATCCCATTATGCATGAGAAGTACGGGGTTATGCATCAAGCATTCGTTGAGCTCCACACGAGCAACCCTTCAGCTGGTGCCACTGAGCTCCTCAAGCTTTATAATACTCGGTATTTGTGGCCAGAATAGCAACAAGCATCGAACGGCGTGAGAATGCCCAGGGCATATCACCCTACTAATACCTTCGAAGTGGAACATTGGCTCAAGGGGTTAAAGCGCCGCTCGGGGTTCCCAATGGACAGCGGTAGTATCAATTTGAAGGTGATGGGTAAATTCAATGTATTGGATAGAGATCTAGCACCCGGGCATATCCCTCACGTTGAGGACGCTTCCGTGCCCATCCAGTCCGAGCTACCGGCTAGGTTTGGTCCCGAGCCTGTAAGGTTTACACCGAAGTATGATATATACCGACGAAGACATGCAAGTTTCAGTGTGCAAAATTCACGTCTTGCATCTTTGATTTCCGAATATCAAATTAGAGGAAACCTGATATTAACATCGACACTCTTCCAGTGCCGGACACCCGAGCCGTCACAAGCATAACCTGGAGTGCTGTATGTGTGCGTGAACTGATGATGCATCACTAGTATTATACACTTGAAACCGATTGAGTTGGGAGGTAGCTCCTAGCAGACTTCGACAGTGTTGATTTAGTAACGTGGAAAACACACTTCTTCTGTAGTAGTATCTTTCTGTACCTTATTTAGTAAAATTACAGATAATTGCAGAATTTCAGAAAATCTATTAGTTTGCCTATTTCAGATAATTCATCAACCTTTCCAATCAGCTCTCGAGTTCCATACCCCATCCGCCAGTGGTGTTATCATCCGTGGTGGTACATTAGCCAGCGGTCTAGACTCATTCACATTACTACTGGATAGTGATGCTGATGGTACGCTCCGCGCCGAGGTGGGAATTTATAATTGGGAAATTAGTTTTTTACTAATATAGGAAGAGGAACACAGGAAGCTGATCCACTATGATCTGTGCTTGCATTGGAGTTGTGGAATGAAAATTCTGCGGCCTTCTTAAGGCCTAATGTTATTACCCTAGATTAGTAACTCTATTGGGCAATCTAACTGAGGCTTATACAGCACTTTATTAGGGAAAATGCTATTTTGGATTTTCTGCAATGTGTGGGAATCACGTGATTCTTTTCTCTGTTTGTTCCTGCGGTCGAAAGAACCCTTATTATCGCTTCGTACTTGTCAGGATCGGCGTTAGTCCGTTCACTGTGTAAGGAGCACGATGTGCTGCCGGCTGGAGTGCTGGCTGTGGATATGTTGAGAAACGAAGCTGGGCTACCAAGGTAGGGATGGTGGTGGGGGATGGTGATGGGTGATGGTATTGACTTTGGTAGGCCTGGAGTTGATGTCACACCATTGACCAGTCCAATAAAGGCATCATTAGCATGGACTATTGATCAGTAAGTTGGGAGAAGAGGGAAAGGGGGTATAGTTGAAGTTGATATAAAATATATTATCGGGCTTACATCACACAGAGAACGTACAACTCATTTGATGAGTTCTGGAAGTTAATATTATTAATTAATTAGTAATAATTATTACTACTATGTATTAGTTTTAGGGCTGAGCTACTGCATTAGTGAAATGCGCTGTATAAGCTCATATTGCTATATTCGTATTAATGTGTTGTTGTTATTCAGGCATAAGCTACGACTTCACACCATATTCGGATGGAAGCAGTTATTTGCTCAACTTGGTGGAGGACCAAGGTTCGTTAGAACTGGCATTATATTACAGTCGTAAGCCGGGAAATCATCGAAGGGAGGTTCGAACCCGACCGACTGCAATTCTTCGGTATTTAATCGGATATGATCAAGGGAATATCAACGGTGAAATAGTTTAGTACATTTGTAGCGGTTTACTATCGACCAAGTACTCTAATTCCTCGTCTTGCTTTCCTCTATCATCTGAAATATGTTATTTATATAATTTTTTTAATTTTTTTATTCCGATTTTTTCCTTAAATGTATTGAATAGTAAGTTTTACTCATCATCATCAGTGAAGAAGCTGTAGTTCTTCCCCCGTGCTCGTGCGCACTTTAGATACGCTCATGCTGGATGTCGTCTACTATCAACGCCCCATCGCAGACCTGTTGGCGAGATAACTAGTTGCACTTGGTCTCCAGATCTGAAGGCTAGGATATGCCAGGCCTATATTAAACCTGAGTTCACCAAACCAGGCAAGTGTTCATGTCGTATTCAGTAACATTGGACTGAGGGAATTATATCGGACAGAGGAAGCCGTCTTGTCAATGACAGGGGAAAGTTGGGTCTTAAATTGGGCTTGTGTACTCGTCTTTAGCAAGTTGGTGGCGAATTTCATATGATATCAATTCTTCTTGATAGGTCGTAATCTGCTGGCTTCGGTACCGTATAACTTGCCGGATGATATGAAGTATTCTAAAAAGAAGCGTTTATTATCGCAAGGGATATTCCGTGGAAGATATCGGAGGCTTACTGCTGCTAGAGTTTATGGTCTACCTTTTGTAAGTGACGCTGCAGGAGTCAGCGTAAATATACATATACTACCGCCGCGTTTGGAGAGTCTTAGCAAGTTCAATTCGGGCACTTTGTTTGAAGGAAGTTAGGAGTGCGAGAATCCTTTGGACTGTCCCAAGAAATCCCGCACATATAGACACGCTCATTGGAAGAATGCCAGTTGACGAGAAGCGCTTAATTCCGATCCCTGGACGGTTCCCATACATGCTTGAGCATTTAGACCTATATTTAGTATCGTTCTAGGGCAGTGGGCTGGGGCATCCGCTGCCGTGAACTTGAGTTTGGTCAGTAAGCGTAAAGTCTGAGATAACCTACGTACCGTTCGTAACCTACGCCACGGATGAAACGCTAGGCTGCACACTTGGGGTGTTATTAGGTTGGGTATTTGAAACATCTGAGAACATTCTTCGCCTTCGTCGCGAATTGAGATGACTTGTATATTTGTAGGTATCACATGACTATCCTGGAGCTGATGCAATCAGGCAAGTTGAGTTTGGTAAACCAGAGAGAGATGAGCTAATTCAAAAGCCACATAGGGTTAATGGGGTGAGTGATGGCCTCAATCATTACCAAGGACTGTGTATTATGATTGGATTCCCCGATTCGAAGCCTTATATATGCTTGTGATAACGTACTCCACATCTCGCATCACGAGTTCCAAATTTGATAAAGACGTCGTCTACTTGGACCGATTGTGGATGAAACTCCGTATTTACTCGACGTACAAGGTTCTATCCAATCCTTCCAGCAGGAATGCCGAGTCAATACTGATAGGACTTTCTAATGCCACTGCGCTGCAAGCATGTTCTTGTCTGCGAGGTTGGAGGAATTGACTTAACTGTCATCTTGTCTTAGGCTGTCACGTCGAAGTTGGTGCGGCAAAGAGATCGCCGACGGAATTTGAGGGAGCTACGTCGACAGCTCGATGCTTCATAAAAGCATGTCAATTACTTTCCATTTGTTTCCGTTACGTTTCCGAATGGTCTTCACTTGCGTCCAGTTGAAGATTTAATTAATACTTAACGTTAGGTTCAGGTCGTACCACATGTATCGCAACAGGTGACGTATTTTTCGTTACCTAACAACACCGTTGTGTGAAATTAATTATTTAATTTTCATAGACTTTTCGTATCATAAATAGTTTTCATATCATTTACTTTTATTGTTTTATTTGTACCTCTACGTCTCGTCGAGGGACTTCCTTAGGTAGGTGAGGTACTTTAAATTTTCAGTAAAAATCTAAATGGCAATAAGTCTCCACTATTTGCATGATAAATTCTTAGTTTTTGGAAAATGTCAAAGTCAAAGTTCAGCTTCGGAAAGCACGATGATTGGCCGTGCCTTTCTCAAGAGGATGTCAGCGAAGACATCAAGTACGTTTTGGAGCACTCGGAGAAGTCGGGCGGTGCTGATGCATCTCCGAATAGACTCGGCGGAGTCCGGAAGAATACGGTGAGCATTGGTGAAGACTGGTGAGGATGTGGATGGTTTATTTTAGGGATTGGCGCATGAGATGGCGAGAGCAGATGCGACTACTACATTGTGGTCTTTGGTGACCGAAACGGAAATGCTAAGAATGGCAGTGTGAGCAACTTTACGGGATTCATTAAATCACGAAATTGCTTCTAATTAATCGATAACCCAATCCTTGATGATGATGAATGGCGTTTATCTTACTAACTCTTACTAGTCATGGACTCAAATGTGCTTTATGTAGAGGAAACCCGAAAATCCGAAAACCCGAAAACCCGGGGGAAGCCATAATTTTTTTGTAGAGTGATTTACTTTGTTTATACCATTTTATGGTATGAGTAATGCGCTGTAGTGTTGAAGTTCAGTATTCCGAACGAATACTATCTCATTAAATGGTGGTATCGGCGATATAGGGACCTCTTCTTAACGTGTCGGTAGGTTGAATCTGCTAAACCGATCCACTAAGGATTGGTATAGGTGATGATGGATAAGACGTAACTCATTATTCGGTCGAATGAGTCTCATTTTTATCAGATTGAAACTATCCCCGTCGTCTGCCAGCGGAGACCCTCCGTTGCTGTCGGACACGGCGTTCGGATTCACACAGGAATTGCCCGAGTTCATCTTCCCTTCCACGTTGCCGCTCTCTACTGCAGGGGAGTATATGGATATTTGCCGAGATAATAAATGTGAGCTGGCTGGTTGTTTAAATCCGCAATATGGGTTCTGTTCATTTGTTTGGCGTCCTCTACTGAGCCACGAATGGCCACGGAAACTTCGACGAAAGTTCCCGAAAGATGAACCGAAATTTTGTTGGACGACGATTTTGTTGGACTTGTCAAGATTATCTTGAATGCTAATTTAGGCGGTACATATCCTCTTGGTGTCGTAAAAGGTGATGAGCTACCACTGGACCTTACTGATGTTGATATTAAACAAGATGCTAAGGACATGAAGAGAGATACGGTTACGGTAGGCTGGGAAAGGCGGTGGATCTGATGAGTTCTATTACTGTCGGATTTATAATGGAGCCTGTTTATTCGATAAATGTTGGTTTTATTGTGTGGAGGGAGAACTGGAGGTGTAACAAATTCCTAGCTTATACTACTCTCTTCAATAAAGAGTATATCAATATATGACAACGAGTGTGTATTAACATGAAGAGTCTTTATGTTAATATACAGATTATCCCAGACTATTCCCTTTTACCGAGCACTCCTCCATTTCTATTGATGACTCTTATCAGCGACTTGCCGTGTCCTGGTGATTACTGTATGAGGATTTTACGCCCTAATTAAGCTCAAAAATATAGGCTTTAGGATAAATCGAGATCATCAGGCTACATTCATTTCTACTGGGCCGTCCTCGACGATTAGTGTTGTCATTCGTAGCACTTCATGTTCCGTACATTCTTACCGAACATTCTTCATTCTGTACTACCTCTCAAAACCCTCCCCATCGCCCTTTCATTTCTCTGCTCATCCAGTCATATAGTAACACGGTTTTGACTAGCAGACTTGTTGAAGTCAGTTACTTTGCCTTTTAACATTGCTCCCTGTGTCGGTAGGTAAATGGTGTCCTCTACGAAGGGGCACATGTCGGTTATGATGGCATCGTTAGTGCTGTCCAGTTCGCTCTACCTCAGCGCGTACTTAACGCTGAGAATGTGGCGAGAGTTATTATATCCATCGTCAATCGAACTAATTCAGGTAGGTCGTGCTGGAAGAATTATCGAACACATCGTGATTTAGGTGGTCTGTGTTTTGAGAAGGTCACCGAAGTCTACCAGCAGCCAGATGCTGTCTTTATAGCACCATGTAGGGTCGGAGAATCTGAGGGGGCAGGCCGAGGGCGGCGGTGTTTCAATTGCCTATTATAATTAGTATTATAATACTATTATTACTACTTAGTAGGGGTAGTAGTATAATATATTTCATTATCTTAATCGTATCTATACTATCTATTATAGGTTATATACAATATGTACTATAAGATATAGTAGCGATACAAATAACTTATCATAACTTACTGATATTATATATAATCAATAAATAGTATTATAAATGCAGTACGTACCACTAGCATTTCATCATATATATTTCCCATCCGAATGTGGAACATTTTCAGATTCGCGAGTTTGAGCACGTTGCCCTTTGAAGTTCCTGTATAATGTTCATTGTAGGTTCATCTGTAGCAGAGCCCCTCGATATAGTGATAACAAATGAAGATAAGTCCTCTAGTGGCGTATGGGCGTTGGTCCGAGCTCACACACAGTATGCTGTATATTCGGAGATGGATCATCAGGAGCTGCTACGAGTTGATGCAGACTTTCTTTGTCGGCTTGCAATTGATGTTGATTATGATGGTCAAGCGGATTTTGTAAGGTCCCTGTTCAGCTTGCGGCTCGCTATAGTTTTGATGTTCAGGATTCGGACAGATCGATGGCTATTGTATGCTTGCGGCACACACTATCTCAAGGATCTGATGCTTCGGTGTGAATTTACAATATCCTGTATTTCTGCCGAGTTGTGTTTGATAAATCAACACTGCGGTGTGATATAGTTTGTCATTTATATAATATTGACCAAGCGCACCGAAAGAATGCCGGTGCTGCAACAGGCTGGATCTGAGCAACGATCGGTCCTCCCGGGCTCTCCCCAGGGCCGGAGCCTTCCTTCCGCTCGGCTACTCAAAGAGGCAAGGGACTGTTATAGCTTTATTTGAGCTAGTTGGTACCTTAGGCAAGACTAGCCATTGCCGGTGAGAGTCTGCCGATGATAGAATCACCTGGAGGATCTACTGAGTGTGATGGTGGTGCAGCAGAGCACAGGCTTCGCAATGAAGGGCTGACGGTCGAAAGGTGTTGGTCTTCGGAGATACTTTCATGCTTACTCCCTCTGTGAATAGTTATCAATTGCATATTGATCTAACTGCGGCCATCAATTCTGACTCTGAGCTCATCGGACGGTATCAAAACCGCGAGTTTGAAGGTGAGGCCCGCATTTACAGGCAGCCGTGAAGAAGGACTTTAGGTGAATGTAAAATAATTACGCGGCATACCGCCACTCTGGATAGTATCCGCTTGAATTCTGCTGAGCTTGCGATTGACAAATCTGAGGTTAGCTGTTCACACAGCTGGTGTAACTGGTACGTTGATTATAGGTTCGTGTGCTACAGCCAGACAGTGAGCCAATGAGCATCCTTCACACTATTATACAACGACCAGAGCTAGAGGAAATAGAACTGCGCCTGTCCCAGGCCATATCGGAGGGTTCCCTCTGTGAATTGATATTTCGATACTCTGGCAGAATCAACAGCAACTCGAGAGGAGTATATGAATCTGAGTAAGGCTGTTGAGATTTTGGTCGGTATCAGGTCGGCTATGGCTAGGTATTTACAGCGCGATCCATCGTGTGATTCGACCGTCTTCACACTGCGGCGTGGCATGATAGTCACGCAGTGTTGCCCGGTGGATGCTAGGAGGATCCTTCCGTGCATGGACGAGCCAGATATGTAGACGATATTCCCGGGTAACCCTCGGTGAGCTCGACTGTTGTGTCAGGAAAGCCAGCTTCACTCTGTCTATATCAGCACCTGTTGGCGTGACGGTAAGAATCGACCGCCTCGTTGCATTCGGTATCATTTCTTCCCTTACTGGGCTGCCGTCAGGTTCTCGCTAATATGCCAGTCCAGCATACAGAGCCCTTCACTTATTCCCGAGTATCTGCCCTGGATGAAGAATATGAGGAGTCGATCGATCACGACGATGACATCGATTCTTGCATAGAGCTAGCGGAGGCGTCGGAAGACGGCAGCGAACAGAAGACTGAAGATAGGCGCAGGAAACATGAGTCGATGTCTGGGAGAGCATCTGGTGAGAACTGTAGCTAACAGATGAGGGTATAGTAATTCTCTGGTTAGATGTAGAGCAGTGGAGCTTGATAGCGGAATATGCTGCATCTGACTCTGCCGATTCGGCCGATTGCGGTCCATCAGTAAAACGGCGAAAGGTTGTTGAGGAACTTTGCGCCGGAGCGAGGACAATATTCGAGTAGGTCGAGCATAGAGGCCGATAGGGCAATATTGTTCGTGAGACGCTCAATACGTCCAAAGCTGTGCGGTAAATTCTGTAACTGTTGGCATCGACTCCTATATTGGCTAGGTTTGTTTCCCATGCCGGCAGCTTTGCCTTGAGTTTCTTATGCTCCTCGTCCACGTGTTCATCAAAGATCAGCCTAAAATCCTTCCAAATAACAAGGCTACATCAACTTATGAGGAACTACCCGAGAGTGCATCTAGACTGATTAAGAACTTCAACGGAGTCCTTTACCTCACAGTGACTTGGTCACGTAACCATGAACGTGCTTTGTCTATCATAGTGCAAGAGATAAGGACATTCCATCTCAGAGATAGAGATGTGCAAGTATATCGCGGCGGCGGATGACTTGTAAATTAGAAGTTGTATTACAACTGTTATAATTCAGAACTTGTAGACTTCAAGCTGTCACCTTGTCAATAGAGCCCTGCAATCAAGATGCTTCATTCAAATAACTAACATCGTTACTATTCAAGATCATCGCAAGTAGGCGGCGGAGGTAGTGTCTCTAGTAGGGGCACTTGCACTAAGGGACTCGTAGAAAATTAGCAGCGAGACAGTGAGCGCTCATTCACGTACGGCGACCATGCTTGGGTTCCTGACTTCAGCACGTACCAGAAGAGCCCTTAGTAGGGTGATATGCTGTGGCTTATACTACCTCTGGGGTCCAGAGACTCTGGTATGACGAGTCATCCGCCACACGTGGACTGCTGCGGGAGAGTAGGTGAGTACAACGAAAGCTATAGTCGTGGCAGGCTGCGCAGTGCGCACCCTACCATGGAAGACCTTCGATGTGGGAGTCGATGGCCTAGTTGCTAGGTGTATCGACCGTCGATAAGTGACATATCCTAAGTCTAGCTCCCGACAGCCACTGCGTTACTCCGCTGGTGACACGAGGGTGGGATTCCAGTACTGGCAGTGTTTCTCCATACCGACAACGGAAGGATGAATGGCCCGGTTGCTAACGAGGCCAGCTTGTTCTTCTGCTGCCCCAAACACTGCGAGGAGGCGCTTGTCATTAGTATAAAGCTGCCGGTTGATTGACGATACTCCTAAATTTCACAGGAAAATATTTGTCTGGATGAAAGCTATTCTACTCAAATAAACTAGTGAGTAAAAGTGCTTCGTGAAGGATGCCCATGGACTTGTGGCGGATTCCACAACCATTGGTGACTCTCGTCGTTCGATAATACTACAGAAGAAGTCGGTTATTAGGGCAGACTGGAGCTCAGCGTTACTCGGTAGCGTTCATTCGTTTCTCGTTGGTGAGGGTGAGTAGTGTTCCTGCTAGCAATCGCCCGGCTCGTTGCAGGGCCCGAATGGAACACCCAGGAAAAATCGATAAGCTTTGTTGCCAGGGTCGAATAAAATCCACCACAGATATCGATAGACAGTCTTATGCTTCTTCTGTCAGACCAACTCCGAAAATGTCAACCTACTTGCTTGCGTTTGCTGTCGGTGACTTCGTCCAGCTATCCGGGAAAGGTGGTCGCGTCGTAACCCGAGCTGCTGTCGCAAGCTACAATCAGATACTCCAGGACGAGATCCAAGAGTCTCTGTGTGGTGTCGAAGGTCTCAAACTAACAAAGTAGAATATGCGCTAGCCTCCGCCATTCATCGTCTTTGTCGCTGCTTCAGTGTAACTTTGCACTTGAAGTCGCATCTAAATGCCTTGTATATTACGAATCGGAGCTATTTCACACAAAGTATCCTCTGCCCAAGTAAGCTGAGGAATCTTGCTCAGTTGTGGCCATTCCATTATCAGATGTGATTTACTTGCCGTCACCGATCATCATTTCGGTGCCATGGAGAACTGGGGTTTGATAACCTTTCGCGAGCAGGACCTGTTAATAAGCGAAGTAACTATCGTACTTGCTATGTACCTCTATTATTGCTCACCATCAGGATTCGGGATCGGCAGAGTCAGTGTATCGTATAACTGTCACTGTCTGCCACGAGTTGGCCCATATGTGGTTTGGTAACATAGTAACGATAAAGTGGTGGAATGACATCTGGTTAAACGAGGTAACTGCATCAGCGCTGCCTCCATTGCGTGTAGCTACTACTATTCAGGGATTTGCAACCTGGACATCATATGCAGCTGCAAGCTACATGTATTAGGCATCATTCGGTGATGAGTTTTTTTATCAATACTATCAGATTCCCTGACTCCAGTTTCTGGGCGGCATTTCAGACCTCCATGGTTGATCGCGCCATGCAGTTAGACTGCCTGGATAGTTCCCATCCGATCCAAGTAAGCACCCTTGTCTTTTCTCGTATTCCTTTGTAAACTATTTCAAGTTCAAATTTGTTCGGGGAGGCTTTTACTGATTTCGTTTTCACAAATTAGAGCTTGAAATGGTGTAGTACGAAGGCACTATTTTCTTGAAGTATACCGGATGAAGGTCACTTGAACCCACACTGCTTTTTAGGTTACATGTTTGGATGGACGGGAGGCTTTCGACAACTTCGATGCTATTTCGTAAGTGACTGTGAAGTATAGTATGTCGATTATGATCAAGCTAGGTATAACAAGTCAGCAGCAGTGATACACATGTTGACGACACATATAGGAATGACACGGTTCAAGGAGAGGATACATGACTACTTAGATCGACATAAGTGGGATGGGTAAATCCTCTCGTGTCGATATGTGATAGGTACTCGTCGGCTCGAACATCAGACCTGTGGTCGTGTCTGGGTGATGAAGCTATATTGGAGATGATGAAAACGTGGACGACTCAGAAGGGGTCGGTTACTTGCTTAGCTAAGCGCCATCGAACTCTATCCTTTTTCTAGGGCTATAAAATAATCGTAATAAGCCTAAGTGCCGAATAACGTATTTAGATACCCTTATATAATAGCCGAGCTCACCGATGAGAAGACGGTTAAGATACGGCAAGCAGCAGTAGGGGAAAGCAGCAGCAGTTCAGATCGTCAATGGATCGTAGGCAGTCTATGCTCTCATTGGTCAACCTTTCCTCTTCAGGTGCCCCTCCGTTACCGTATTATAAGCAATGATAGCTACACTGTTAGCAGTAAGGTCTGAGTGGTTCCCTTAAACATGTGTGTGTCAGGCACTATACTGATGCCAAATTGTGATATTACCATTCCTCTAGCAGAAGGTGAAGTTCTCCATCTTAATCCGGACTCTACTGGTTTTTATTCTGTAATTGCTGCGGCACAGTTTGCTATCAACTTAACCTGATCAGGTTGTCTATAGTTCTAGTCTAATGCATCGATTAACAGAGCTTGCAAGGCCTCTCCTAACATCACTGGATCTTATCGGTTTGGTACGTGATTCAACAATGGCGATGAGTGACGCCAGACTGCCTCCTAATGAATGGTAAGCACTTAGATTTTCTAGACTTCATCGTAAACTGGGCATCGCTGTTCATTTGGTGTTTATCTATATATGGATGCAAGATCTCATATATTCTATATAATAACCTTCGAGACTCTGTTTGGCGGCTCGACGGCGATGTTTGCAATCGGAGCGTCGGACTTACTACCACTCCCTCTCTTTTGACAACTTGCTACTGTGGCGGCGGGCTCACTGAGCTTTCTTTTAGGTACCGCTTGTTGGTTGAGCTCTTTTCGACTGGTGATATTGATGAGACTGTTGGTATTCAGCTTGGAAGTAAGAAGGCAGCTGTAAACTAATCACCAAGCTCATGAGCCTATTGTCATTCATCGAACCAACCACGGAGAGCTCGATCGTTAATCGTCTCAGAATCGGCTGCTCCTGCTGTTGTATGAAAGCATAGTGCGATTCTCCTGATCGATAGTGAATCTATCTCTGAGTACTTCGCTGAACTGGAAAACGGTTTTTCCATCAGATTCTCTCAGCCACATCTTTCCTCTTCTCCCTCGAACTCACGAGGCCCCAGTCTCCCGCATCAGGGACGCCTACGGGAAATTCTGTAAGCCAGTTCCTGGTCTCCTCGCCCTACCATAACAGCGATGATCAGGCCGTCTACTAGTGGGTCGTCATTGCTCCCTTCGGAAAGCTTCCTCTCCGGTCGGCAGTGTTGCGTCGAATTCGAACTACAGCATAGCCGGGAGGGTATGGCCCGAGGAGCCAGCTTGTTAGTGTGATGGTCTTCATTCAGGGCCTGCGAGGAGGATCTTTACGTATTATGCTTGATTGCCAGGATAGGGGGACAATCCTTGCGTGCTCGAGGCTCTTCGATGAAGGAGGATACTCTCTTCCGGATAGTGTATGCATTTACGACGTCTCTCAATGGAGTTCGTATATCAGGTTCCGGAAGATATACATGGCTGGGTGTATGCCGGAGCAGTGGCTTGCCCGGTTAAAGGAGTTGCTCGAGCTCGACTGCTATTGGAGCATTACGAGCACAGGCATCCAGCGAGCATCGACCGACAGCAAAAGACTCTAGCCGTTATCGGTGAAGTTGATGATGCTGATGTGAGCAGCAACGCGCTGCTATTATTCGAAGATATCTTGTTCAGATTCAACGTCAGATATTATCGTTGTTATTACCGAAGCAAGTGGTAGGTCCAGCTGAGTGCCGAGCCTGGCGGTTATGTGACGCTCAGGTTAGACCGCAGGATTGGCGGTGTGTGGTTGAGAGTTGCGCACACAATCGATCGTTGGGGTTGGCTGTTGTGTGGGATTGGCTCACCACTTGGTGGCCGCAGATACAGGAACGCTTTCGGAGTTCAGGAGCGATGGGCATAGGTAAGCAGCACCCAGGTTCGAATCCCGGTGAAGGCATTTCTATTGCAGGTTGTAAATTGTTGGTTATTGTCTGCGAGAACATGAGCACCGAGGAAGACCTCGATAAAGTTTTGCAGTTTTTAAATAAAAATCCTGATCCTCGAATGGAACGAACAAGCAGTCAACTGATAGACAAGATAAAACGTAACATTGCGTTGAGACAAAGGTTAGAGAGCTCTGTCGATGAGCTCGAGAGTTTGATATCAAAGTACACTATTAAACTTGATGGTTGGGGTAACCCACAGTAGAGGTGTGATATAAAGATATTTTCATTGGAATAGGTCTTGTGCTGTATAATTGTCAATAGCGTTGGAGCTCCAATTGTGTTACGGCTGTCCCTATCGGGAGATCTAGCGATTATTGTAAGGATGGTAGCCCGGTGGGAGCCCGGCCGATATGCGGCCATTATGACTAAGATCATTTACAATCCCGTTAATTCTCATAGAGTAGCTACGTGAATGGTAACAGAAACCACTTCCATGTTGATTGTATTAGAAAGTAAAACTATGTTATATTCTGTATTCAGTATGGCAGTATTTCTTATATGCAGCATGGGTTCACATTGTTGTGACAAAGTAGTTTTTCATCACCTGTTACTTGTAGCCTGACTTACTATCATACTTTACCGCAACGACTTGATCTCTCCTAAGCTAGTATTGGGATATCTTCAGTGTGTCCCCAAACTTAATACGCTAGTAGCCTAGCTGAGGTTCATAGTGTTACAATGGAGATGATTCTATAATGTGATATGGAGAACGCATTACTATCATTACTAATCAGTTTGTGTTATTTATTCGATTATGGCTCGCTTCTCCAGTCTGTTGTATTTCGCTGCAACTGCCGGAGTTGCATTTGGTTATACTTCCGACTATTGTCAACAACTTTGCGATAATATCGATTCATGTAGTGCATCTAATCAAGGATCATATTGCAAGAATGATGGTTCATGTTTTGGTATGTATCATGATGGTTTTGGTTATGAATATCAACCAGTTAATGCTGCTGCTTTGGATCCTGTTTATTGTCCAATGATCGAGCATGCTCCTGGAAAGGTAAATTGTTATCTATAATAATGTACAGTGTGTTATTATTATTGTTATCAGGTTTTGATAATTTATACTGGTGGAACTATCGGTATGCAGGCATTCCCTAATGGAACGCTTCATCCTGTTCCTGGTTATCTAACAGATCAAATTAATAATATGGAAGAATTACAACAACCAGGAATGCCTGAATTTACCGTACTTGAATATGAACATTTAATTGATAGTTCTGATGCCACTCCTGATAATTGGATTACCATGGCAAAGG
>JAAPAO010000235.1:0-49004 GCA_013115145.1 Perkinsus chesapeaki | reverse complement strand
TTGAATCTGCACCTTCAGCACCTTCAAAATTAGTTTCCTCATTTGCAGTAAGAATGACTTCGATTGGAGGCTCTCGAGGCATTACCGTTAGAGCAGCCAGCGCTCCAGCAACACCAACGCCATTGTCAGCTCCTAAGGCCAGTAAAGCAATCTTTGGGAGGATGATATTGAGATGCTCACCAAGAGTGGTCTCCTTGATAGATCTTATCCATTGACCATCTTCAGAAATCCTAACGTTAATTGGATCCTTCTCAAAGTCGTGTTTGGCTGATGAGTTCCTGCAAGAGAATGATGAACGTCACAATTGTCAACGATAACACGATTATCAAAACTGTTCAATTCCAAAAGCTGAATCTGCTAGAGCGTGTCGGGCTCCCTTACTGACTGCACACAATGTCAAGATGTCCCTGTAGCAGCACCACAGCTGGCTCGTTGGAGGTGTTACTGGAACGAAGATGGATCTGATAAAGTGATTCGGGTAATAATGAGAAATTCAAGACTCACATTCCCCGCAGAATCGGTATGATAAATCCAATTATTGGCGGCAGCTATCGTTTGAATGCAATTCCTTATTGGATCCAAACGGGAAAATTTAGCAGTTCCGTCAAAGTCGGTACCTATCAAGGGCCCCATTGCTTCAACTAATTACCACATATTTCGACTCATTTTTGCAGACGAATAGAGAAAAGGACTTCGGTAAAGAAGCCGCGGTGAATAATAGAATCGTAATGGCTAATGATGTTTGGCTTCCCAAAGTCGCAAAGAATGATGAACAAATTCGTGATCTACACTGTTAATTGTATAACGAGAGCAGCCTTACTCGGTCTGGGAGTGCTGAAGCACATCATTGCATATTCCCAAAAGACCGGAGTTGCCAAGGAGCCTTTGAGGCTTTCTTGTAGTTGATTAAGAACTTTCAAATTATCAGATGATATGAACCGACGAGTCACCTCCGAAGTTGATGATGCCATACCGTAAGAGTAATAAAACTGATAAATGTGAGCCACGTATGATGTAGCTTATGATAATCGATGCACTATCAAATACCCTATTGAAGATACTCAACGTAGTACATTGAACATAGCCTTATGGGCAGTTCACCACAACACCGCTTCTAGTGAAGAAATATACACTTCATCATCATGTCATGGGATACATCTACTAGCACTCACTCCTCTTCCTGCACATCTGCTTCAGCTTCCGTAGCATCCTCGTCCGCATCTGTCGTCTGCTGCTCGGTGCCCTCACCATCATAAGCGCCTTCGTCACCATCACCACCACCCTCGCTCGCCCCCGCTTCAGACTTCGGCATCACTCGTCGATACTTTGCCTTGATGTCATCTATCATTTCCTTATGCCGAGCTATAACTTCCTTCTGCATCTACCACACTAGATTTCTGGAATCATTTTTGCGAAAGTTGACCTCACCGATGGGAAAGTCTTCAGCTCCTCTATCCAGCTCTCGCCCTGAGCCTGAAAGTCGAGGAATCTATCACAGAGTCCACAAATTATGAACCATAACGTCTGGCAAGCACATCACATCTCACGGTTAGTGTACAGTGCAGTTTGAAAGCATCACTCTCGAGAGAACAACTCAAACAAGCACAGAAAAAGCAGTATAGGAAGGTAAGGCTGGAACCAAGGTAACGCTTGACGAGTTATAGGAGGAGCTGGGTTGTTACTAGTAGTAATAGTTCGACGCTCTATACAGTACATAAATAGTATATGATACCATCATGTATATCTTACACTAATCTGTTCCACAACCGAGTTCAACACCTTGAGTTTCTTCTCTATCTGCAACTCATACCTGACGACCTCACTCCTATCATGCCAAACGATTTCTCCTCAACATACTCTCTAAGCATCACGGCAAATCCCAGTCTCATGTAAGCTCGATTAATGAAACTTCCGGCAAGCGACAGTAGGTTAGACTGTCTCTCTCCAGCCTCTGCCTCATCATCCAGTATCCTCAAGTCCAACGGGTCACTGCAGCCCAAAGTGCCAACAGATCTGTAGCTAATCCTCATACCTCGCAGGTTTCTGCTCAATCGGCTTCTCGTCCTTATCGGGTGTTTCACCGGCACCCCCTTCACCAGCTCCTCCGCCCTCATCATCGTCCGTTTCGGCGTCACCATCGGCGCCGCCGCCGCCCTCGTTATCAGGATCGGGCGCGTCGTCATCTCCGGCTGACTCGTCATCTGCAGGAGCAGCGGCCATCTTCGAAGTTTCCTCCACGGAGTAGCTGAAAGATACAGAACATTACGACATGCTGCCACAAACCGGCAATGCAAACCTACGTCTGGAAAACTTGGATGAGGACCAGAAGGACCCACAGCCACGATATGAGACGAAGATACATTGGGATGAATAACTCAAGGCTGCGAACCCGTGAGGCGAGACCGTCGCCACGGAAGGCTACCCTAGTCCCACAAAGGACGCCTAACTTAACCGAGCTGAACTGCAAGCGGAAATGGAAAATAGGCCACGACTGGGCTCCTGGCCGGTATTTTGCAATTCCCGGTGTACACGATACATGTTTTGGCAGTTGGGCAATCACACTCAAACTTGCTCCAGCAGGTAATCGGTTATTCTGAGTAACTTACTCACCGATGATAGAGTGGGATACTGTATCTAACAACAGAAGTAATAGTGATAAGCCTTCTCTTGAATAGGTCCTCAACAGTACTCATCATTTTCGAAATTTCCAGATAATTCCCAGCGCTAAACGCTGAGCGTTTTCGGGGATAATATTGAAACAAGCAACTCGTGTGGAAACAGTAAGAAGACGGATCGGGCGGTTTATAGTAGTAGAAGGCTCGTTTCAGCGCTCAGCAACTCATGTTACAGAAGCTTCCTTGTATAGGACCTTGGAGGTCTAGGACCGTGTCGCTGTAAAAGCTCACGTATCGTTCCTTCATCATAAAACGGCTTCGCTTCAATTTGCACGCAGTTAACACTAGGACCGACCTGTGAGCCAATTGTCATATAATATGACTAATATTCTAAATATGATACTGGTGCCAACATATCTTCTTGGATTAGACTAAATCGATCCGCACTACATACGCTTGATGTCGACAACCCAGGGAAACTGATGGTTTCAACTATCTTACCGCGGATTATGGAGTTGACTCCGGACCTGCTGAAGTCGTCTATGATCCTGATAGGTGAGTGGTTCCCGGTAATGCTTTCAGTATAGCCGCCACTTTATTTATCGCCCCGGCCGCTCGCACTAGATTTCCTCCGTGACGAGCCGAATCAAACTACTGTAGTTCAACTGCACAACCGCGGGTCTGTGTGAAGTGCATTCTAGTGTATACATTATGTATACACGTAAGCACATGGCTGCCGCTATCAACCTGGTAGACCAGCAGCACGCGTCGAGACTGAAATGACGCCGACGAAACGGCACAACCTTCACGCTCTAGTGTCAAGGCCACACGACAAGGCCACGGTTCACTCCCAATCAGGCCACTCCGCAGACAGTCTCAATGTTTAGAGAAGGAGTCCTCTTTTCTGTATCGGAATGACGCTTTTTAATCAGGCCCACCGATGTTCGCATCTTAGAATGCAGGTGAGACTCGCTCCGAGCCACTCGAAGTATCGAGTCTCAGGCTAAAAGCGATACTTGGAAAGCTGGAAAATTTCCCCACTTTCCAGTGGAAATTGGGAGCGCGGCCTCTATGGCTGTTACGAAGCGTAACTTACGTTGAAGAAGAGTGTTAAAGTTTAGTATAAAGTTTGCAGTATCTCTCCTGACTACGGACGTAAACGGTTTACGGCGAACCGGAAGCGTAGAGCGAACAGAGACATTAAGAGGCAACTCCATGGTTCCTCATAGAATTTCGATGATGAGAACATCACAGATAGGTAGAGAAGCCTTATCTGTACAGTGCTCCATGGCGAACGACAGCGGAGCGATGGAGCAACGGAGCACAAAGCCGCCGCGGAGAGGGCTCCTCATGGTAGTCGGAAAAAATCCATCTAGGAAGCCCTGAGTTTCTCACCTTGGAGTTGGTTGATGTTGTACTCCAAGCTGCTCCTAAGCTAAAAGTCCTGACCCAGGTCCTGAGCTGGGAGGTAGATGGTTTGGCGAAAGAACCAAGAATATCTTAGCAACCTTCCATAATGCCCTTACGATAATGGATGATGCTGAGGTATACCGGTAGGAATGACATTATCTTCCTTAGTGGAACTTCCATTGCCATGTGATTGAGAACCCCAATTTGAGGGGACTTTCAACAAAAGCAAGCAACCAAGGAGAGGATTATCATGAATCACAACCATTCACTAACGACTCAATGCGCTCTTCAATCTAGCAATCTGAACCGGGACCAACTCCGCCATTTCGCTTGTTAATCGCACAGCCTCTTGATTCTCCTTTGGCGACCGTGATATCTAGCACACAAATAACAGTAACTCGCCTGGTGAAAGCAGTGATCATTGCATTCGAGTGCATCACTCTTAGCAAGATAACTAGTAGCAACAGCGCTCTCTCGTATACGGCAGGCGATGTAATATTTCGCGAAGAGATACGTTAAAATTGTGCAAGACAAGGCCTTTCGCTCATTCCTTACCTGTTCCTTATGGTGCCAGGCATAGTCCCTCACCCACTCGTAATGTGAGAGTGCAGTAGTTAAGCTCTCGAGTCTCTCCATAGGACTTGTGGATGGCTCCTTCGACAATAACCTGAACACCTAGCAGGATGTGTAACTCACAGATTGAATTCTTCGACCTGGTGGATTAGATGAATATCGAACGATGAGGGAATAACTCCCCACGCCCGACACCCTTACCTTGCAATATGCTCCCTGGCCGTTATGATATGTGGTATAGCCGAATCGTCCAGCTCATCTTGGACACCTAACATCAAAGACCAATGCCGGAGTCGATCCCTATAACTTGTAGCTTAACGTAGATCTCTTATAGGCTATAAGGGATTCCCCAACGCATTGGCATAGAAAGCCCATCCGTTCAAAAGGTTCCACCATTCCTTTGGCTCCCCTTGAGCGAGGGGATCCTTCGCTCCGAGAGTCCGTGGTAAGGGCTTACCTAGTGGACCGTTCTGAGTTGGTGCCTTGAACGAATCCAAGAATCGAGTGAAGCTCTTCACTGCCTTTGATATGTATCTCCGCAGTTGACGCGCTTCTTCTGGCCCCGATACCTGCTCCACGGTCATAAGCGATATAAACTGCTGAAATGTGACAACGTACCGGGTGTGGCACACCGACTTCGTATTCCTCTCCTTGGGATCCGATAATACCATCAGACAGCTGCTTATATATATCACCAATCTCATATGAGAGCTGTCGATAAAACTGGACATACACTGTGGGGTTTATCTAAACTCAGTGAGTCGAACAGATTCGACCTGTCGTTCAAGCACCCAATGCAACCGTTACAAAGCAGCTACACTGGAACATACAGACCAATTCAGGCCCAGACTTCGAGATAGCTAGGAGGCCACAGACCATGTTCCACCACTGGCGATTTCTCTGCATCTTCGAGAACTACGTATCGATACCGGCTATTCGGAATAACTAGCAATGTCCCCACTCTGGGGAGAGAATAGCTCCTGTCCTAAGGATTGCATCATAGATGGAAACTCTCACCTCTGTATATGATACATGCTATAACAGAGCCGCCCTATTAACATTACATTTTACGATAATTTGCGGATTTGCGGGCATAACAAGAGTTCGGAAATGAGGGTACCTCTTCAAGAACAGGCTCCAATAGCTTCACCCTCCGCTTAAGCAATCCGATCAACCTTTTGGGGTCACTTTCCCAAAACTCCAATGCTTCATGTAAACGAGCCAACTCTTGAACCGTTTGTATCTGCGCGCATGTCTAGGAGGAGCTGAGCACCCTGCTAGTCCAACATGGTCGCTAGCATATCCATCGAGGACAAAAACACTCAAGGCCTGCTGGTCGAAGTACTGAGCTACTTTGAACAGTTCCCGGGCTGTTGTGAACCCATTTGCACAGTATGTCAGTTGCCTGGCAAAATTCGATGAGCTTGCCGAGTGGGTTGGTTGGAATACTCACTTGCGATGATCGATCGTTGGGCCATGGGCCGCAAGAAACGCCGTGTTGTGAGTTCGCATTGCTCTCTCTATGGCCTCGTGAATGCTAGGGAAGGACCTACATCGGAACTTCAATCTATCTTCCTAGAGATAACCGACTTACACAGCTGACCTTACCAGAATCTCTTTGGAGAGATTCAACACTTGCTCCTCAGGATTCCCGACTCCACCAGTACCTTCTCTGACTTCCTCTTGCATCGCACTGGTACCATCAAAGACGGCATAACCATCACGAATCGTCCTGGCGCTCAAGGATACTGTATAACATGCATGCACGCTGCTACACTTTCTCAGGGAAGCCATTTTCCGCATCCCAGCGGACCTCTCTCCTTTCGACATCATCGTTCGAAAGAGAACCCCATTGTATCGCGCTTGCTTGCTCCTCGGTTAGTTTCTTTTCTATAACCTCGGCTTTGCATCGCCAAAAGGCCAACTTGAACAAACAAACTCATTTCTATTGGGTGCCCAAGATACCTACACACTCGTCAGCTGTCCTGCCAGCGTGGACATTGGACATCTCCAGCCTAGTGCGATAGAATCGCCCGATGTCACGCCGTAGCTCCGCGACTAACTCGTCGCTCTTTTCCTCACCAATTTTAGGAGGCCATTCGGTCTGAAAGTTGCTAGAATCCGCCGATAGTAGGGAACAAATATCCGATTGATTTAGAGAGCTCCAAACCGTTAATGAGGCGTAAAGACCTTGTCAAACAATGCATAGGCATATGAAGGCCGAGAAGGTCGCCGCTTGGATCTGGATGATTGAGGGATGTACTGCAAGGGGCGTTGCTTGCAGGGTGGGGAAGGCCACGGGTGTACTGCTGTGATACTTGTAGAAGCCAGACAAGGGTAAATGAAGATGGGATAGGAGGTTCCGATGAGAGCTTGTCGGGCGCGTATTTAGACGACTGGTTGTGTACCAGTGGGCTGATCTTGGCGCGGATGCTATTCAAGATGAGGAGCTAAATTGTTATAGATCAGTTACTAACTGATTTCTAGTAGTAGTAGTAGTACTATAGGATTGATACTGCATCACTTGCTAAAAGCAGCGCGCTGTAGCTATTAGGTATTCTTTCTGCGCTACTCATCTTATGGTGTTCGTCCCAGTAGGGCTATATCGAACTGCTTTGACATAAACGATAGATATGGTGGTCAAGCGTAGCCTATCGTTTCACTGGAGAGCTGAGCCGGTGCATCTTGGCGGGTACTTTGATCTGATCCGGCGGAATTCCCAGTGACGAAGTTACCTGGACAGAAGCGGGAGCGCTCAAGGTAGGTATACCAAGGATGAGCCATTGTTGATGGCTCCCATCCCAACAGGCTGGACAAGGCTCAATCCGTCAGGCGAAATCTTGGGATAGAGCAATAATTACGACAAACACGGTGTCACAGGGACATAATATTCCGTGACATGAAGCTCGATGGCATGCAATACCTCATTTCTTATCCCGGTTATCTAATGGAGTTATTCTATCGCTTTGCCATCAAACTGTCCATACTATTATGGGCGCAGGTATTGAATGTGGAAGCTATCTTCTACGGTGCAAAGTGGGAAGATGGGGTTCAGAAGTTCACAATCCTCTGTCCTGATGATGCTACCAAGCCCGCCTACATGCTCTTTGCTAACGCGGTGTGCTACTCAGTCGGGTTTGAACATGAAACCGTCGGAGATAATGCATATTTCTATTTTCTCTGGGACGACGATGACATCCGAGAAGAAGTTATAGAGTTGCTGAACACCAGGGATATAATTCCTGGTGGAGTGGATCCTGATGGGTTAACTTACATCAGATTCCCTTCTGGTGAAAATTATAGTATGCTGGATGTCGGAGATGGGGAGCATGCTGGTGAAGCACTAGATCCTAACGTGGCCGCGGGACTGTATGGTGCTACGACATGCGAAGAGTGAGGCTTCACTAAAGCCAACTAGTGTCGAGACCATTCGGTTATTCACATTTCAAGCCGAGTCAACAATCCAACACAACCTAAAATGCTTCAACCCTCTGCCTAGTCGTTTCCAACACAAATAGGCAAGCACAATTCTGTGCGCACGCTCTTTGTTCATGCGTGCCATTGGGTAATAAATTGCCCTTTGTATTTCACACATTGGTGTGAGTGATATTCAACTATCAACTAAAGGTATATCCTCACGTTAATCCAGTAACGGGAAATAGCCCCTTACTATGTTTGGTTACCAGTACTATGTTAATATACCAATAACATGCGTCTCACCATCCGAATTTTAAATATCGATAAATCCAACAGCATCCAATGTGTGGCATCCACTGGCGGTGCCAGAAGTGGATTAACATATGACAGTACATAGCGGATCCCACCTATTTCAAGTGAGCACTGTTCGTGCAGAGCAACTTCCGCCAAGAAGCGTAACCGTCAGAGAACATCCTGCTGCAGTTGGTTACAGAGGGTTAGAATTCTCAACGAAGTAGCCGCCTCCTCGTCAATACATTGAGCGTCCCGTTATATTCATGTTTTCCACGTTTTCGGGTCATTAAGCAAGTTGCTATACCTCAAGCGTTTGACAACAATGATTTTCATAACGTTTTAAACTCCAGTAGACCCCACCGCTCTTCACCTACAGCTATAATACGGCCAGCATGCATGAGATACTCGGCGGTCCAAAACTCCCCTCGACCAATATAATAGTCAGCCAGACTTATTGCGTTCCTCGACCATTCACGGTAGTCAAACTGATCACATGTTATACGCGTTTACACCAGCGCAGCTTCTTAACAGGAGCATCTTTCTTCCTTCCCGGGTCATCGCTTCCGGCCATGTTGTGCTCCAGTTGCCTTGCTAGTGTCATAGAGCAAGCTCTGGATGCCGATGATATCATGCCAAGCCCTCTGAGAAAGGAAGGATAGCATGCCAAGCCCTCTGAGAAAGGAAGGATAGCATGCCAAGCCCTCTGAGAAAGGAACGACAGTGAAACTTCTCGCGTTAAGAGCGCCGTTGGTGTTAGTTTTATGCAGCCTGCCAAATAATAATATAATATCGCATTTTTTCCAAAATTCTCGTCTGTATGGTCTCACCCGTGGTCCAAACTCGGATGGATATCCAAATTGGAATAGGATACACGGCTTAATTTCGACCTCAGAATCCAAGTTTTTACTAGGAACCACGATCAGTCGGATCGTCAAGGGGGCCCAGCAATATGGCAGAGTTTCTGCCAATTCCGGAGATCATCATTGATGCTGCTCAGCTGAGCTCATCTGACTCAACAACTTCACAATTTTGCATCGACATGAGTCCTCCAAGACCATGAACTATCGAGCCTATTCAAGCCTAATTTAAAGCCTACTCAAGAAGTACGTAACGCTGAAAAGCCCCTATGCACAGGTTTAACAGGAGAAGGGTTACCCATATGCTCTGGCAAGTCCATAAGCAGTGAGTGTCTTAGTTCTATCCAAGTTCTCCATGTCTGCATCCTCCCACTCCACTCGATCCTCCACTGCTTTGTGCCTAAACGGATATCAGGTTCTATTCCAACATGAAAGCTCACAAAAGAGCGGCTCGTGCCAGGAAGTTGATGGCCTTGGTGTAATCGGCTCGACCCAGCCATATGTTGCTCAGTTGCTGGAGGCAGTCCAATATAAAGAAAACATACTTCTTTTCTAGCCCTGAAAGTTCCACACTCAGCACAGCAGCGTTAAAGTTGAGCTTTTCGCTACAAGAACAACTTACTATTCGATGAGAGCAGCCCTAATTTAAGGGCGCGCAAGAACCTGACCTCAGCCTTAGACACTTCTTCGCACCAGAAAAGATTCCTTCCCATCGCCTGCCAAGATCATACCGAGCATCGCGCAGCCGCGAAGCTCACCAGATCAATGTTGGCCAGATGCCACTCTAGGTTTTCGGTATCGCTGGTTTCATTCGCAGCCAGCTTTCTCTTCAAGGATTCTCTAGCTATCTCCAGCAGCTCTCTCGCTTTATAGTAATACTTGTAGGGCTCCGATTCCTCCACAGGAAGCTCCGTTAAAGAATCATATCTGAACAAAACAGTCATCAAAGAATATCGACCAGCAAAAAAAATATTGAGAATATTGTCGCGTATTGAAGAGCCACTACGAGTTTCATTTCGGTAAGAGTGTGATGAAAATTGATAATAGAGTGTCCTTCTCAGCTAGACACGCCTATCACTAACATGAAATTATGGATATACCGAGAACAGGTATCATTTAACAGATCTGTCATTGATCATAACTGTTCAGGCTATGGCGAGAACTGTGATCGCGCTCCTTCTTCGCCACTAGTTCGCCCCATCACTCACGTGTCCCACATCCTATCCAACTGCCCCTCAACATCTGTTAGCGTTTTCAAGTCTTCACACACAGCGCTGGCAATAACACTATGAGGGTCATCAGAGTCAGCCGATATAGTCACAACCATATTACGGATACACAATACAATTTGGAAAATATCACCGCCGACTACTCCTATTATTTTTGAAACACATAATACTATCGTGTTAAATATATTATGATGATAAAGAAGTTCAAATTCAAATCGAATGCGCCCCTGGAGAATAGCAGTAAGGGATGCAGGCAAGCAAAGTAAGCTGAGAGACCAATGGTCTTAGACCATCGCATTTAACAACACGACACGCCTTCCTTAATGAATCAGAGAGAAAAACCGACAGTGAGAGCAATGCTACATGGAGCTTAAATCTGCTACTAGTAAGGTTCAATGGCGTCACGTTTCATAAAATCCTCCAGTGCAGGGCAGTCAAATACCTCTAGATTGGCCACAACTCCCTAACAGAGACACAATTGCTCATTGATATCTGCTCTCGCTACCTACTCCTATCCATATCCCAAGCATCTCTGCCCTTTCTTCATTCTGAGCCTTCTCCAGGTCCGCCCGGTGGGCTAAGGCTTTCAAGGGGAACTTGAGATCATTAAGAATCTGACGGTTTAGAAATGTCGATAGCATTCGGGTGAGCATATCTCAGTCCAGAAGATTATAAAAGATTTACTCTCGCAAGAAATAAGGACAGTAACCTCCCTTACAAAATCATATGGCCTACCCATTTTCACGACTATTCTTTCAATACATAAGCTACTTTTACTATACTTTGATATTAATGATTCATATATCTAATCATCTGAACTATGATCTAGTTATAATAATCTAACCAACCATTTACCAAACCGCACCGAACACCCCGCCCTCCCACCTCCTTCGCACGATTATCATATGCAAGGCGCGAATGTAGAGCTTGATAGAGCTCTCTGAATTCCGCGTACCGTCTCTGGACCAGCCAATTCTCCTCAGACCCTCCGCCATCAGACATCCTGCGGAACCTACCAGAGTCGAAGATCTCCGAGAAGGCACCACGGCTGACCCCACCTGATGATGAACAGCGCCTTCGGGCGCGCCTCGGGCAGGCAATCCACATCGTAGTGGTACAGCAAGAGCTCGGCCTTCCCACTAGCGTCCTCGAGACCAAGCGCCGGTATCTCCTCTAGAGTCTCAGGCAGCACACCCATACTTTGCGGAGCCGACATACCGAATAGAGCGCTCAGCGATGCTTCACGGGACATCGCCATGGATGACAAAGGACCTATTGGAGAAGGGAACGACGAATGGTAAACGAGACACCTTACTAGGAGACACTCGGTCAACAGAACCTCTGCCGAAAAAAGTACCGGTGCGGAGTGTTGCATAATTACTCGCCTAGAATGTGGCTATTAACAAAGTGTACGGGGGGTGCTTACTCGATTGGTGTCAAGACTACTGCTAAACCTACGTGGGGAAGGAGGATAAGGATTAGGCCTGTGGAAAGGAAAGGCTCTACTACCGGTCGTCTGTACGAACGCTACCTCCCGGGCTCCAATGCATCCGCTGTTCCATTACCCCACACTGGATCTAATAAATGATTGAGTTCTGAGCGAGGGACCTACAAAAGTAGCCAAAGCAACCTATCTATTAAAAACGCTGCGGGAGACTTCGCCATCACTCCAGGTAAGATACTTACGTTCAAAAAGTCCCAGAGCAGCAAACAGTGGCATACCGCTGGATCCGTCAGCAAGCCTCGGAGAAAGTGTTCGAGCTGTTCGCGCCTCCTGAGTAGCGCTTGAAAGAGTTCAGCGTAAGTAGTGTAGCCTACTGCTCCAAGAAAGCAGACTTGCTCACACCAGGCATCTTCAACTTTGGTGGTAAGCTCACAGTAAGCCGGACTTGAAGGAAATCTCTAACACAGATATCCATTACTGGTGCATAAGCAAGCTCGCTACACTGCGGTCAACAGTGGCTCCCTACGGAGACAGTTTAGAAGAACAAGCTACTTCGTGAAAACGGAAGTTGCTGAAGCTTTTGCTTATCAACAGCTTACCTCAGCCGGAGCGCAAGGGTCTCGAACTCGCTAAAACGATGAGATGAGAAGTAAACAATCTCACTGTTGGGAATCTCAGTTGCGATGTCATAGTAGACAATAGCAGACGACGGAACGTCTGAGGCAATAAAAGGAACTATGAAGAGGCCAACTGAATGAATCTGCCTGCGGATGGGAATGAAGCTAAACCAGGTCCAATTTCACCTCCAGTTGATTGCTTCAGCTCGCTCCGTGTTCGCCTTAATGAACTGCCCGGCCTCTCCCCAGGAGATATCGCAACGTAGCCAGTTATCTTAGTTGTTACACCGAGAAACGACGAAGACGGTTCTTCAAGGCCCGGTAGAAAAAACGGCGCCTGCAGCAGCCCACTAGGGGTAGCACTGCCTGAAAGAATAGCTAATGTCACCGAAAGTGGAATAAAGGGTGATACCTGGCGGGGACCCTCTGGTGGCCGATCGGTTGAAAGTCAGAGTGGAACTGCCGAGTCGCGGTAGCTGCTGCTGCTGCTCTGTACTGGCAGCCAAGTTGAGGCTCACACTGAAGATTGGAGGCGAATATCCTATTGAAACACTTCCAACGAGTCCCGAAAATCTACCGAGGATACTAAATCAACTATCTGTAGCTGCTGCTGCTAGTCGCATGGTGGACGACCCGTCAAGCTGATGGGAGCACACTAGTTGAATACCTGCCTCGGCCTCGCATAGATGCTCTTGCCATCTCCTCGTTACGCAACTGGTTGGCACTTAAGGATTGGAATGCATTCAGATGCTTCATCCCGACCATGGGATTCAATCCTACCTGATAAAACGGGTATAGAACTGATCGAGACCAGGTGTCACTAAACCACACATCCAGTCACTATATCCCCGTGTAAGAGTAAAAGGTTCCTATATATAACATTTGAATAAGCCATCTCGCGAATTGGCAAAAGAAGGAAGGAAAGGTGCTGGTAAGGAATCAGCCCAGGTTACTGAACCACTTATCTGCAGAGTATTAGCTCTTCATCGCACAAAGAGCTGCTAAATGCCGCGGTCTCACAGTAAAATACGGTCAGTTAAACGGAGTTAATTGCTAGATAGTATCATCACATCCCAGCTTGTATCAGCGAATAGCATTGAGTTTTAGCCGCCTGGGAGCGGGTCATGGAGTCAAGGCCATCGGAGCGCCACACCTCGCAAGAATGGTAGCTCAGTAAAGCGTAGTGTTTGCTGCTATGAACCGCTTCAATAGAGGCCGCCGCGAACTATATAGCATACACAGAACGACGACATGAGAAGACATCATAAGGAAACGAGGCTAACTTAGATGGTATTATAGTGATACGAATATGTCCAATCACTGGGTTGGGCAATTTTTGGTACCAGAAAGCGGCTGAAGGGGCAAGACCACCGTCTGTACAAACGTTTGTACAATGTTTACTGGATTTGGAATCAGGAATGTGTCACACCTATATGAAGTTATCATCGCCGAAACTCATCATCATGAGACTTTCATAGCTCGGGCATTCAAGTAGAAAAAAGACTTAGTATGAAGAACAAAACGAAGCTGTAAGTGACAACAGCCAACAAGGGGAGACTTACATAACATCCTGGTAGAGATGATGACACCTACTGAGACTTACCATATCGAGAAGCTCGGGGACCATGAATATCTGGCAAGTATATAAGTTGCGGAAGTACCTTCATGGGAGATATTACCGTCGCACCAAATCGAGGGAACTTACTCTCTAAGGCCAACTTGGCGCGTGAAGGGATTTGCCTCAACAGCCTCTCGGGGAGGAAAGCTGCCCATCTTAGCATGGAACTCAGGAAATCGATCATGGTCGAACATTACCCTAATAAGAACAAGTAGATGTCTCAGCCTGTATCACTTTACCTCAGCCGATCATCGAGCCACTTGAGCACCTTAAACCGCCGCTTCGCTGTGATCTGGAAGGCCTCTCCGACTTGCGGATACACTCGAGTGAATAATCTGTACTAAATATACCGACGCGCAAAAGCGAACAATTTCTCACTTATATTCGGTAAAAGCCTGCCCTGTAGGAGACAGCTTAGCGACCACTTGAACATCCAACAGCTTTAGACATGGTCGAAATGGTGGCATCATTGCCGCTGGAGATCCAACGCTTGGTGGGGAGTAGCCTCTAAGAACCGTGGTTACTGTAGTCACAACTAGCACAGGGCTTACGAGTCAATAGTATGCTCGACCATGGCTGGCGATCCCGAAGAAGGATACATCCGCCCAGCCTGAGTCAAGGGCCCATGCTGGAAAACAGAGAGACTTTAGTTACCTGCATGAGCCGCTGTATATGAGGAAATAAAGCCAAAGACAAGTCACTAGGTATTGCCACACTCATCCACATCAATAACATCTGAACAGCTGCCAGAAGTATCGATATGATAACCGTTTCATAGGGATATAATAGAAGGTATCTAGTATGAAGACTAAGCAGGGGGAAGGTAGGATAACAATATATACATTGGAGTTTTCTCAAGAGAGGATACGAATAACCACACCACTCTAGCGAAACTGGATACACCTGTGAGCAGCCAGAAGGTCCGTAGACCAAGCCACGACTGCGGCAGATATCTAAACCATGACTTCATGACACCGCGGATTGAGTGGTGTTACCTTCGGTATTCCATATCAAGCAGCAGTAAAGCCAATACCCAGCAAAATGCATGGATGAGAGGGCTGAAAGAATGGATAAGTGTCATTACATGCCACTAGGAAGGCGGCGGCCTATTAAAAAATCTATGCTTGATATTATCAATAGTATGCACGATTTTTATGTCGATCACGAGTCCAGCGATGAGAAGTTGTGGAAACTTAAGCCGCTAGTCGAGGATTTACCAGCCCATATATCGCAAAGCTTGCATGGCTGATCCAAGGTAGCCTGATAGACACCCCAGCACTGCTCCCGTAACAAAGCCTTATAGGAACATTCTAGGCCTGTGCTATATGATATAACACATGCCTTATAAAAGCCTAGATCCACATCTGATCCAATATAGCCTATATATAGAAGCGTCCCAAGTTGAACTAAGCCAGCACTCTCTGATCACGCAACGACACTTACGTAATGACAACGTAAGATGCGCCATAAATCTTATCATAAAACATAAGTGCTCCAGCAGCAATACCAGCATTAGCAACTACCAGAAAGGCACAGCATACCTAATAAGGTGGAGATGAAGGCAGCAGCAGCAGTAAGGGTGAATTGAACTACCCTCTTGACCAGGTTAGTGAACGGCCATCTCCTCGGCGGCAGTGAACGAGCGCACGAGTATAACTGAATTTAATAATAATAACTAGGTCGGATTATCTACACCCATTTCAGTCACATACACCGAATATGCAAGGTTCATCTCGAGTAGATCAAGCAAGTGCTTTTAGTCATGTTCGACTTAACAACGCGCAACAGTTCGTATGCGATTAATTCTTCAAAGGAATCTTTTTCCCCTTGGGCCCTCAACTAAATGGAAATAATCATAATCTCACTCGAGCTTCCACTCGACAACAGTCGTGGGTGGGCCTTCCAAAACCGTCCATGAGAAGCCTGCAAAAGCATGTCGGTTTACCTCGTGAATCCTGAGTGGCACCATGAGGATGAACATGTAGTAAGGGATACCCAGAACACCGAGCTCCACCACGCAATCAGCAACCTAACAACCAAGGAGGCACTGTCAAACCTTCCTTTACCGACTTACATCATCCTGGCCGCACAGGGCTGCTCCTATCTTGCTTGTTGCCGACGTACCCATCCCTGCTATGGGAACTTCAGACATTATACACTATAACATCACTAAAGGCAAGCAATGGTGAAGCAACATAGACTGCTATGTGTATGATCAGGTATAAGTAATATAGACCGCTATATGTATGATCAGGTATAAGTAATATAGACCGCTATATGTATGTGCTCATCTCCGAAGATGCTTCGACCCCTCGGAAATTTCTCGAAATTCGCCTTATTTTTACACTAGCAATATCTCCGGCAATTCATTGAAAAATTCCCAAGATAGGTCAACTGACAGTCCGACTTAATCATCGGTATCAACTTTAATGATTAATCAACACAAGCCTTCAGCTTGTGTGATAAACAAACTGATATAATACTGTTATCTAAGTCATCCCATGTTAATTTCCACAACACGATGGCCGTCCACTGGGAAGTACTTCAAGACATCAGGCTCATTAATGGCATACCCCCACGCCCACATATCCTTAGCTCTCGTCTGCACCAACAGCAACCCGTCCCTAAGGCTGTGCTGAATCGCCGAGTGCTGCTCAGGTGCCGGCTCATCCTTCTTTGCCCGGAACATCTTATACCCCTTCGACAGTGCAACGGCCAAGCTCATCTCGAAATCATCCAGCCCCATAGCTTTCATACTACCCTCACAGCAGCAACTTCGCCACAATTTCTCAGCTGTCATCTTAAGTTGACTTGTTGGCATCGGCACATACTGCGTATTAGAGACTGTCCTCCTGTGATGACCAACTGCTGTCCCATCCCCCTTGCTGCTTCCTTCTTTTGCCCTCCGCTCGGCCTTCACAGTCTCCAGGGACGGCTTCATGTCAACGCGGCTTGCTGGAAGGTGCCGGCATTCAGCCAACTGGTCGCCCTCATTATGCGGCATATTTGCCTTCGCCAGGTAGCCAGTTTCCGGCCCAACACCCCTCCCTTTGATCTTCTTCTGCGGCTCCTCAGGAATTGGTTTGAAAGCCATCTCCGGGTCATCCTGCAGGGCCAATGGCAGCTTATACGTATAATGGCGTATATTATGCAGAAATATACGACGATGACGGACGCTGATTAGGAGCTTCCTCCGGTACGGCAGCCTGCCGGGTGTAAAATCTCAAAACCAAATCGTCAACTTGTTACCTGCCCGAGGTCAAAGCCATACTCCGACATGGGATAGGGTCCAAGCCGAATCGCCAATCGGTCCCCCGAGCCACCAGAACGCCTTTCACTCGCCAGCTTATTAGCAGCCTCCTGCAACAAGCGCTACTGTGAATCCTTGCTCCCCGAACTTCCGGCGTACCTGTCGAATCTCATCCTCCTCAGTGTAGACCTTACAAACCGCCGGGACAACGAGTTCGAGTGGGTATTCTAGGACCTCATCACCGCCATGCAAGTAGTCCATGACAGCAGGTAACTTTTCCAACTAACTTACACCTTCCCTCGCCAATTCCCAACGTGCACCTACCAAAATGTCAGCCTGTTGTCCGGTGCAATGACCAGTCTTCAAAGCTACGTCCTTCAACTCATCACCACTAGCGTCTGGATATTCACCCATCACGTGAACCATGAATATTATCAAGCGGACCTCCAAGTCCCGAGACAGCCCTACTGAGACCGCCTGGGAAGTAAACATCGAAAACAAACGCTTCATGGTCAGAATGCCAACGAACACCAGATCGAATCCTGAACCAAGTGCAAGGCAGCTCCGTGCCTTCTACGGTAACCGTGAAAATGTCCAAGCTCCGCTATATAACCGCATCGATCCCTCCCAGCCGAAAAGCAATTGACCGAGTGCACTAAACGCAACAAGAGCTTTAATGAGAATCAAAAGGCGCATTCGAAAGCAACAACATCCTCATTAAACCAGATCAGGATATCTCATCTACTGTAGGCGAGTCATTAAGGAACCATTGGTTCTTGCCATCTCCACCTATCTTGTATCCCCACGACCACACCCCCTCTCTAGAAGTGCTCCTCCTACCCGGAATAGGTACCTCCACGAATACCTCACCAGCTGCCATACTGTGGGCACTGCCGTCATTTCTGATAGCGTCCTTTTTCACGCGGAAAACTCTACGGCCCATCGAGAGCGCCATAGCAATCTCAATATCTAATTCCTCTGGGCTCATTCCCCCTCCATCACGCGCTGTCGGCACGTCATTAACCGGATTAGCCGGTCGAATTTGCGCACTCCGAAGATCTGTAGATGCTCTCGGAACAACGCCTGCTACCGCTGCTGCTCGAGATGACCACTCCGGTGACAGATCTCTGGGACACTCGTCACTACAGCGATTCGGTGAGGTTGCATGGGAGACAGCCGATGATGATGAAGATGCAGCCGCAGCTGCTGCTGCTTCCTGAGCAGCAGCAGAACACTGGATATATAAGCATGCGATATTAAACAAGGCACATGGAGATTCATAGGTCTTTACAGAATGAAATATGAAAATGCTATCAAACGCCTTACAAGTCGACCTGGTACTGGGGAATACGTTCTATTATATACACACTATTGATGAAGACGCAAATTTCAAGTATAAAGCCATCGTAGCACTATCGTTCAGTCAACTAAACACTAACTAAATACCCCTAACAACCTCCATCAGTTGATTTGCATCTTCGATATCTCACAGCCCTCTGGTTCTTGTTGCCCCAGCTTTCGCCTTAGTACCTTATACTCCCTGGTCTCCTCAGCATAGACCTCGCATACAGCTTTGACTACTGCCTCTAGAGGGAACAATGATGGTTGACCATCCGGGAAGAGATGGAACAGCACCACTGGGAGCTTACTTATCTGACAGGCAATGGGGATGATGCATACAGGTGTCTTGCAGTATGGCTCGACAATACAAAGAGCAAATGAGTTGCTAGTGAAAGAATGTGCTCTCCGTGACGTATCGTTCAATGTTTGTGACCTCGTAGCAATATAGTGGTTGTCTGTGATTTGTCGCACAAGAATTGGCTTATAAGCGGATATATTATGATTCATGTAACAAGTACTCTGTAACTGTCCATACGATGCTTCATATGTACATTAATATTGTAATATCTAGATTATATGGAAATGCACCAGTATGAAACCGAAAGGTCAACAGGAAAGCCACCCGCCACCGGAAAATATATTGGTGAGCATAGTGTATAGCATTAGTCGAGCACAGACGGTTAAAGCTTCCTCCTTCTACCACTTACTAAGGCATCTGCTTGTATGCCAGTACAGTATCCCGTATTCAGTAATACGTCCCGGAACTCATCATGGTGTATGTCATCAATATCAGCATACATACACCTTACTTGGACCAAGTATGCCATAAGACGCTTCTCTAGCTCAATGTCCATGGCAGGATTTACAGACCCATATAGGCCAGCGCCGCCGCTAGATCCTTGAGATGCCATTCAGTTATGGGAAAAGGAATACTAATGTTACCTCGTACGTCAATACTAATAGCGACTCTAATCTCTGACTAAATTGATATATTTCGGTCTATTAATCATTACGGTAGTGTATATGAGCTGCTGCTGCTACTATCAGCCTCTACGTGCGATCCCTTCAGTAGTTATTAGACTATGCTAGAAAATGTGATACTTCGATACTGCAAAACTAGTATAGAATCGCCTTATAGTTCTTCGGCCAATTCGGTCATCAGCATCCGAGGCCAAAGGTCCGTGATAAGTGTTGCCTCACCACTGGTAACCATAGGTATGGGTTTAACGAGCCTGGTAAAAGCCCAATCGACCGTTATTAAGGTAGGTCGAAGAACTCTTCCATGGAGGGCCCCTATGGATTCCAACCCCCACACATGAATCTAGTAGCTCTCACTTCAGTAAAAGGACCTCAATATAGGAGGATTCCTATGTGCCCCACAATGGGCCGCTGTAGTGCTGAGACAGGCTCATAACTCTGTTTGTCAACGGCTTGTGATATCACTCGCCCTGTATCCCCCCCCAATGGCCGGAATTAGCGCATGCACGTATTGCCATTACTTTGTCGGCACTGAACTGAACAGATGGAGGTTGAGCTTTGAAAAGAAGACTAACGGAATGAAGATAGGAATCTAATCACCATTCAACCTATCTACGCCGGGCCTCACTACAGCCCGGCAACTTCTGACCATGAAAAAAACAAGTAAGCAAAAAAGCGCGTGGTCCAAACGAGCGAGGGCGCGCCCCGACAACAGGCAACGCACACTGAAAAATGCCAATATGATGTTACATGTCAGTTCCGACAACATGAACCTGTTCAAAGGACGTTGTTCGGAACAAGCTCGTCCACACTTACAGCTCCTTACTCGGGAGGGCACTAACAGCGTGCTTATTTACTAAAAATTTAATCAACAGCTGCGGGGCTCATGAACCCGGGTCAAATAAATCGATCCAGAGGGCTAATGACGCGAGGTGCTGGAATACGCGCGGATGTAAGCCTCTGCATAACTGAAACTACCTGAATTGTCATAAAAGTAATGAAGATAATATGAACAGGTTCTGCCAATGGCAGACTTTCATCATCAATCAAGTGGAAAGATATTCCGAACATTGATGTGTCGCTATCTTGCCTCAATGATGCTTTGCCCACTCGATCGCTTGTTTAACAGCAAGATCAGGTCGAAGGACGCCATACAGCATTTCCACTCCCTTTGCTGTTCTTACTTTACCCTCAGTAGCATTCAATAATATTTCCTTTATCATATCTGGTTTGAATTTCTTGAAACTTTGCATCAGAGCTGCTATACCGCCAACAATCGCAGTAGCACAGGATGAGCCTTGGATTTCCTCGTACTTCCATTTTCCAATATTGCTCCTAATCTCTGCTACTATAACTTCCGTACCAGGCACACCAAAGGTAGCCAAAAGAGACGCTTTATGCACAAGCACCCCAGGATTTGATGTTGATGTCGCAGCAACGCACACCATGCCAGGGATAAAGTTCGCCATTGAACAGGGTAAATCAATCTCCTCCGGCCCAGTCGCGCTGTCAGAGTTTACAGCAGTAACGACGACGAAGTTACCTTGCTCCACGGCCTTCTTGATGACCCTCTTGTACATCAAAGAACTCTCTTTTGTAAATGGCCCAGCAATAGCGAACACTATAACATCAGATTCCTTAAACAGGTTCGCTGCCTTCCACGCTCTTTCTATTTGCTCTTCAGTATGGTCTCCGCTGGGAGACGCACTTGACCTAATCGGTCGTATCTTAACTCTATCAGCAATTCCAGCAATACCAATACCATTGTTGATCCCCGCAGCGATAATGCTGACCATCGCCGTACCATGGCCTTCCATGTCTTCGACTGATGGCTCTGTAGAACCAGAAGCGTCCTGTCCTTTCAACAGTTTGTCCACGAGGTCAGGTTGCTTAGGAGCGACACCCGTGTCGATGACAGTGACAATGGCATCTCTACGGGATAACCCGGACTCTCGGACCGCCTTCCAGGCCTCTTGCATATACAACGACTCAAATAGGGCCATCTGACGCGGAAAGTTGAGGTCGTTAGGCGGGTAAGTTAGTTGAGCAAAGACCTTGCCGGCCCGAGACAGTCCAAAGCACCAAACTAGACAATAGTGTAATATATACTTCAATAGTATTGGTGCCATATCGACGAGTTCACTAATATTTCTTAAACCTGCTTGAACTATAACGGGTCTTCAGCCGATGGCAACAAACGGGTGCACGGGTCGTTGGGCTAACTTGTAGGGAATGTCTTTGTTGCGCTGGAGCGCATTAAATCTGAAGAAAAATAACCTTACTGGGAATAGAACCGGAATCCCTTGTAAAATCATCTAATCATTTGAATTTGTCTTCACTTCGTCACCCTTGACGTCTGAGTTTGAGAGTTGCTCCACTAGACACGAGCTGTAGAAAATCTCTGAATCACTGCTCACGAAAATTAAAGAAATACTGGAAAGACAACACATACCGATATCGGAGCCCAGAAAGATTCCCAAAGGTTAAGTTAGTTGCCCACTATGGAGTTCGTAGCCGTCTCAAATAAAGGTATTGAGATCTACTCCACAGCCAGTAGCGATCCTTCTAAGCCCAAGTATGAGCTGCCTACTGGTGCCAAGAGCCCTGATGGATTTACCTACAGTAATGGAGGAAGTCAGGTATAATTGTTACTAGGGATTGATCAGGTCCTGATGGACTAATGTGTGGTGTACTCACTCAAAAGGGAGATGTAGATGTCTATGACTGCTCTAAGGGATACACTAAAGTAAGTTAAAGCTCATGTCAATTTACTATAGACCATTTATTGCCTATGTTGTGTGTTCGATCTCTTGACCCTGAACGACGTTAAATTGAATCAAGTCAGCAGCACTACCGGGCCGGTAGGGAATAGTGTGATTAACTGTAGTCGGTTTGCAGTTCGTTATGGGTCGCCGTAGGCACCACGGCGTAGAGTGAAAAGGAGCTTAGAAGGGTTATTATAACAGATACTTACGTGCAAGCAGCAGGAGAGCTTCATCCGCAACTTCTATTTCTCACCTAAAGGGATATTCCTGGTCACCTACGAGCGGTACTCAACAGAGACACAGAAGGAGAATGTTCATGTAGTAACCTCGAGAGAATCTTACTAGCTCAACCTGTTGGATTTGCCTAGGTCTGGCATCTCGAAAGTCAGGAGATAATATGTAGTTTGATTCTTAAACAATCTAACCAACGTAGTAGTTGTTATTAACCTGTTGTTGTGATCCCCTTGAGCTCAGGTATGTGGCCATGCTTCATATGGACTAAGGATGAGAGAGTATGTGTTCGTATGGTCACCAACGAGCTGCATTTCCTGTCTGGCAGAAGGCCTCAACTCACTAAGGAATCTACACTGTAATTTATTACGGCTTCTTACATACGGTGTGTATTGTCCTCTTCGGGTACTAAATTTGTGAGGCCTCATCTGAAGAACGTTTGCCTGAGCTCGGTCTATGATGGTAATGTTAGGTTTAAATTGCGACTTCCCAATATCGCCGCCTTCGAGCTTTCACCTGACTGTAAGACAGTTGCCTGTTTTGTAGGGGAGAATAAGGGCCAACCTGGTATGGTTAAGGTAATAAAAAGGGATACAATATAGTACAGATCATTACGCAAATTCCCATTGAGATGTCAAGCTTGGCAAAGTTGCGCAAAGCGGCTTGGCGTAGGTCATAGCATTAATCTTCAAGTCTAAGGATGTACCAAAACAGTATGCTTCAGTCGACACTTCAGCAACGTTCTTTTTCCCTTGGATGCCCGCGTAGAGGGTTACAAAAATACCGAGCTGCAAGTTAATGAGACTCGTACGAATGAGCGATATGGAAGTCGGACAAAGATGGCATGAGCGGCGATGGACACTGTCTCACCTGCTGGTTGAACACTCCCTCGGTGCTTGTTATTTCTGAGTACTGCTCACTGGCCATCGACAAATCACTGAGCCTATCCTTGACATGACATGTCACAGCTACGTTATCTCTATCAGGTATACAGCATGGCCTCAGCCGACATGAAACTTCTCGGTCAAAAATCGTTCTTCAACTGTCAGACCTGCTCTATGGAATGGAACAGTGATGGTAATATAGAGAGCTCTGTGGGAGGGGAATAGAAGTATCAGGTACTTCATTGCTGATGACGGTTCATCAGGAATCTGGCCGAGGCCTTAGTCAGAACTATTATGGCAGCACTGGGTTAGTCTTGGTTAGTAGAGTTTAGTCCTATCCATTCCACCAGGTTATATTTCCTTCATCCTTCCCCTATGGGACAGGCGGGCCAGAATGACCTCAGTCTCTGTACCAACAACGAGCCTGTAAGCCTAAGCAGTCGCCGTTCGTGTTGCTGGATATAGGCTCGTATTGTTAGGCTCAAGCTTCAGCATGGTCTCCTAATAGTAACGAGTATATTACCCTCATTGGTGATATGCCCCCTACACTATCGTTACATGAAGGTGTTAGAGGTAGTATTATTCAGTTAACTAGCTAGTAAAAGCAGTAATATTGTTCATCCCAAGGCTTGTCACAAGTTTTATTGTTTTCTGTGTCATCTTCTTCCTACCCTATTACTCCATTATAAGCTTGTATGTATGATAAGGAGATATATACATATACAATATTTGTTACATGATAATAATGTATTATTATAATTATACTTCTCGTAATGTGTTGCAGTAACTGATACGTACGACATAGTATAAGGTATATAGTATATCACTTAGGCTCTAGCTCACCGAGGAGCTGGCTAATCGACGCTATTCCACTGTGGGGTACTACTACTTTTTTCTTCCTTGTATAGGTGTCGCCAAGGTTACCTTTGGCCGTAGTCGCCGTAATACCCTATGTTGGTCTCCTAATGGCCGTTATTTCCTCTCTGGAGGCTTTGGTAACTTGCCTGGTGAAGCGGATGTTTGGGATAACGAAAGGTGATAATGAAGAAGACGGTCGAGGAATTTGTGACATGATTATCAGGCACGTTAAGCTGTCTACGATGAGTCTGCCATGTACAGTACTTTGTGATTGGGGAGCAGATGGTCGCACCCTTCTAACGGCTTCGATCGCCCCGAGAATGCGGTAATAGGGAGGGAATCCTAGCTTGATGCGAGGAAGATGCAGAAAAGGTTGTTTAATGCTGCATTGCTTCTCGTTTCAGAGTCGATAATCACATCAAGTTACATAACTACGATGGACGTCAAACCTTAGAAATTCCTTTCGACGAGCTTTATTATGCCGGTTGGAGGCCCATGGACAAGTAGAGCTGAGAATCTTTGCAGTGCGCACAGGACGTATCTTTCAGTTCTTTATTTGAGGATTTAGCTCCCTCACCTCGTGTTGTTAAGAGTGCCACTGCAGCTGCTAAGAAAGCCGCTAAGGAACCTGGTAAGGGAGTGTTCCGTATATCATACCTCATCACTTGCATGTACGACTTAAAGGAATAGACGGTATAGGCTCTTTTCTGTTTCTCCAGTTTTTATATGTGCCATGAAATTGACCACGTTGTAGCAAAACATAATTTGCACATTGGATTCGGTCATGTACACTATTGACCTCCCCGTATGAGCCTCCACGTGTATTGTCTCAGTGAAGCAGACCTATGACTGGTTCCTTTTGTAGTTGCCAAGGCAAAGGCTGCCTATAAGCCTCCGAGCGGCGGTGCATTCGCAGCAGCTTTAAGAGCCGAGCGACATGCTATGGAGAAGACTGAGGTTAAGGTGATGCGTGGTGACAGCAGAAGGATTATAAATAAGATTCAAAATAGGTTGAATACCGTCCCCCAGCTAGGGCTGTTGGAGCTCCGGCCAATTTACAGGAGATAATGAATAATCTGCCTCAAAGGCTACCACCAGGAATGACTGCTCCTCTGCTGCCTACACAGAATAATGGTAGTAGTGGGAATCACAGGGGATGTGCAGTGTATAGTGTTGGTAATTATCTATAATTATTGCTTATATACGTTAGTAATTCATCAAGTTTCAGATTCGAATTGAATGTTTTAAATATTACGTACTTAGTCCTTAATATACGTATTATATATTAATGACATAGGGTGACAGTGCTTCTATCTTGAGTAATTGGTTTGTATATACTTTTTAGTTCATTCTCGTCAATGTTTCTACCGCATTTCATGATTTCAGCTAAATCCGGATCGGCCGCTTCCCGTAACGCTCGTAAGCGTGCCAATCGCGCTGCAGCTAAGGCGGCTGCAGCTAAGGAGGAGCATGAGAAACAGCAGCAGCAGGCTAAGGTTGTTGTTGATGATAAGGCTGCTGCTAAGAAGCAGGAGGAGACGGCACATTCTGAAGATGGCATGCAGCGTAATAGGAGTTGGGATGATGACGGAGAGATATCTACGTAAAGGCACTGATCGATTGTGAAGTCTCTTAACGGAGATGTATAGAGATCGGAGAATAAGTCGTTGGCTTATTTACGCAGTAGGTGAATACAATTGAGAAATGTCACAATGAAACCCTGCAAACTGAAGTATGCAGAGAGAAAAGTTGTTTATTAATTGTATAAAGTGACGTTATTAACATGCTGCTGTGAATAGGCTAGCTTTCAGTATAGATATCCTAAACGTCAGAAGCTGAGCTTCACAGTATTGAGTGATTGAAGTCATTTAAGACATTTTGAAACACCCTTTACTCTGGGACTGGTAGTAACTATCATCGGACTCAATACTGTCAGATACCACCGACGACAAGAGGCTGCGGAATCTCCGTAAGAAGCTGAAGGAGGTCATGGCGTTGAAGGCTCTGCCTGGTAGGTTTGCCGGTACTCTTGGTGGCGTTGCTAAATGTGTTAATTTTCAGCTGCGTCCTTGAACGATGCTCAAAAGTCTAAGATTGCTAACGAGAAGAATCTTGTGGAGGAGATTCACGAGATAGAGTCCCGTCTGGGCTAGTCTGCTGCCGCTGCCACTGCTGCTGAGCACTTCCTCCTTACTGTTGTTAAGCCACGAGTTTCTCCGGTACTGTATGGTTTAGTTGATAGTTGTGGCAGAAGTGGTATAGAAGAAATATCGGAGGTCGAAAGAGGAACAACCTTCACAAAGGAATGGATACAAATACGTTATAATAAGATATAGTGCATTTATATCAGGAAGTATGCTCTCTTTTATAGAGAGGTATGGAGAGGAGATATGGCTCAGATATCAACACGTCGCTGTAGGTCATGGAATATGCAGCAATAGCAGTAGCAAACTTGTAGTGGAAGGTATAAGTTCAGATAGCTCGGTCGGTGAGAAAAATTAGGGTAAGAAGTTGTGAGTTAATCCTTTAATTTGTAAGTGGCAATTCAATGGACTTCTTCTTTCGACCGGACCGTTTTCAATAATCGTCATTTTGCTCATCACTGTTGCTGTATGGTCGATAACATCTGAGAAGCGATTAGACTATTTGAAGTAGTTTTAAGATTAGAATGATGATGTTAATTATGGCTAGGAGCTGATAAGTCTCCGGATCGGGTTTTCGGGTTCTGTTTCGGGGAGTTAGCTCAGTTTGAGGGTAATGGCTGCCAATAACACCCCAGCGGCTGTGGTGACACGGGTTTATCTACCTGGTGACACGCTACCAGTTGAGACTGGTATAGTATCTAGCTGTGACCCTAATGCTGTTGGATTCGGTGTACGAATAGATGAGGATTGTACTAGGGCGGCTGTAGCAGGTAATAAAAGGAAGTGGGGAGAGGCTTAGCAGGGCAACAGGGCTGTAGTAGTGGTAGTAATAGATTGTAATAACATCGATGCTATAATGCAATGCAGATGACAACTTATAGTAGTACATGGTAATTCGTATTACTAACATTAACGGTTATATATGTCATTAATGTATAACAGTTCACATACCATTCGATAGATGTCCAAGTTTCCTATCCATCGATACCTAATACTTGGTAAAACGTGAATCTTCCCGGCATTTTTATGGCCATTCGGGGAGTAAATTGTAGAGCCCAGGCGAGGGCCCAAGTCGACACGTATCCTAGCACTGCTGCTAGCATAGCTCCAAGCTTTAGGTGTATTGTCGTTGGAGTCACCAGTATCAGATGTACCGTGTATAGATAACACTCGAAAAAGGGTAATGCCGCCAGCATCGGATTCATTAGCTTATGATCTATATTTTTAGTACGTTCCAAGACGAGGGGATACTGTGGTAGGCGCTGTAGTGCAGCGTACCGCTGAGTTCTATCGAGTGGATATAAACGGTCCGACGGGCACAGCACATCTGCCAGCCTTGGCATTCAACGGGTAGGTCAGTGGTGAAGGATAATATTACCTTGGGGGAAGGGGCACCCTCCCAGGGAGCCATGCTGGGATAACAGACGTTGAGGTCGGGAAAAATGTATTTGGCGTTCCTCCGTCGACTGGGAACATATTTGCTATCAGTATCTTCCCAGTATATCCTTCTCGTTTATTTTACTATATTAGTATATACCTCCGTAGCATTAGGAAGGTCTTTTCCTTGTCTCTTGGAAGATAGTCTCGTGTCGCTGGATGATCCCCGTGTAGTCTTCACTGTATTCAGAGCCACTCTGGAGGCCACCATAGCAAATTTTAATCGATTATTTTCTTCAGTGCCACCAAGCGTCATAAGCCTAACCTTGCACCAGGAGACTTAGTGTACTGTCACGTTACAGTAGCGGACAATGATTTGGATATAGAGCTGAGTTGTGTGGATCCAAGCACCACAAGGGATTGGACACATAAAGATGTGTAAGCTACTAAGAGGGTTATCGATAAGAGGGATGTTTGTAGGTACTTTGGGCAGCTAGCACCGATAGAGGGTTGCTGTGCTTTACAAGCCACAGTCCCTATATGGCAAGCTAAAACGTTACAGGCCAACAATTCGATGGTTATGGCCAGTTTAGGCAGACACTTTGTAAGCAGGGATCCCAACGGACTTGCTCTTCGTCTGAACGCGTCACCGACAACCGGGAATCTGGCTTATTTTGTTCCTATGAGAAGCTCGAGGTGGCGGCTTGATGATCCGAGAAAGCCCTAGAAGCCCTGGATCTCCTAGATAATTAGAGTTCCTAGGCATTTGTTAGTGTTGTATACTTCTCCACCACCATGTGTAGGGATATATTACTTTATTGTATAGTATCAGTTGTACAGTTGTAGTATAATACATATCATATTTACCTTCTACATCTACTTGCTTCATACCATCCCCTACTTGAGCCATCTCGTCTCTGGCAGGCTCCTGTGTATGGGTTCTTGTCCTTGTTAGGTGTTTGAGTCAGCTATTGGGTTGAATGGGCGTTGTTGGATATCAGCCTCGATGCCTAATGTTGCGGTAATGGTGAGTAGGATACTGTCAGGAAGCCATAAGCTTAGTCAGGTGAGCTTCATATATTCTTTGTATGGTATTAATATAGTGCTTTATGAATAGGTATCCGGATTCATTAGTTAGTGAATAATTATGCCTAGTGCTGAGCTTCTCAACTAGTAACACGAATCTGCATCAATCACGTATCTTTCCAGAAATTGTGAAATTGTAAAAAAATAGGGGATCCATTTTTCATATCGATTTATCTAGGAAATTCTTCCCATATACTTTACGTAGTCTTCAAGGATACCACAGTAGGCGGCATCTACTTTTCAGGCGCAAATGGAAGCGATGTGCTCGAAGATGGCCAAACAACTGGCGTAGCTCGCTCCCTTCATCATTCCACTACCAACGTTTTCATCAACACGGGTGCCTTTTGTTGACAGATTTTCAATTTTGGAGGGTGGTAAGCGTTGGGGGAATGGAGAGTATAGCACCAGCTGCATTAGAAAATACAAACTCGAGAGGCAAGCCCGGACACTAACGTCCAAGTAAACGCTCGAAAATGTAGCGACCCTGTTATCTTGTGAGGCTTGTGTTTATTGCTTTATTATCCATCATCGACTATGGTGTCTATTGATAATCTCATATATCTATCTCATACAGAGCTGAATGGAACTCTTCTACATTCTTATAATTACAATTGTATAATATTGAGTAGTAATAATAGTAACGCAAATTAATCAGATATCCATCGATAATATAGATTTACGATTATATAACCTTTGATATATGTATTAATTCGCAATAGTATTATGGACAATCGTTTGTGTTGTTGTTTTCATTGGTTGCCAGGCGATCTGATTTTGCATCTTGTGAATGTCCGGAGGCCTACGACCATCCTCACCGGAGGATATGGCCTCATCGGTCCAGTCAGCTTCTCGACCCCTTTTAGAGAATACCGATGCTAGGACTGAAGAGACGACAAGCGATGAAGCATTAGTAAATAGAAGTAAATGTGAAATGATAGGCACCTTACTCAAGCTTGCTTGGCCCCAAGTTGTGGCTACTGTAAGCTGATAAGAATCTTACCACCTTGAACCTTGGATACCTCGTAGGTCCTCACGTTAATACCAGAAGTAATTAGTTTGTCCTTTATCGGTCATCTTGGAGATGATCGAATGATTGCCGCCGTCGGCTTGGGGAATCTCCTATTGAACTGTGAGTTAGAAGCTGGCGACTGACTGTGGTTATAGCCCTTCTGATAGGTACTTGTGTAACAATAAGCCTCGGCCTCAGTAGTGGTATCGATACTCTAGTCTCACAAGCTCATGGTCGAGGTGATCCACGATTGGCTGCATTGTGAGCAAGTGACTATCGCTATTGGAATATAATATTGTAGGTACATTAACCGTGCTGTTATAACGTCCTCATTATATTGCTTTGCAACGATACCTATAGCGTGGGAAGCCGAGCCCATTCTGATTTGGTTGAAGCAGGATCCAGATATAGCAGCACTTTCCGGGCAGTACGTCCGAGGGGCGTGCCTCGGTGCCTGGCCTTTATGCTTGTTCAGTAAGTAGCGAGTAGTAGTGGCTGCTTGTAATTAGCCTCTTTGTCAGATTGCTTTCGTAAAGTTCTCAATTGTCATCGCGATATGTATGTTAACATGTATGCTTACTTCCTCGTGGTAAGGTGGTCGGACTGGGAATATCGAAGTACTGTTTTTTCACTACTTCTCCAACTAAGGAGCACGGTTTCTGTCATGGCTAGAGTTAAAGCAATCATTGTTTAAGAATCTTCGCTCGCTATGGGCCACAGTACTTTGTGTATATACCACTATAATATCTCTCTATCCGCCTTCTAGTATATCATTAGTATACGTGGTAACATTAGGCTTACCAAACCTGATGAGTTTTCGTATGTAGGCATTTGTAATACATTTCGTTGGCTCGTACATACCTAGCTTAACTCTATTGCAACACACTAACGTGGAATAACATCTGTTCATAGAGCTGCGTATTATCTTTGGTTTACGACACCTTAATGTAGCCGGGCTTGATGGTGACCGAGTTGCGTGACGTCATCTCTTAACATTGTGGTATTTCAGGTATGCTTACACCCTTTATGGTGTTGGTTATTTGTGGATAGACTCGACCATGGGGTTGCTGGTGCTGGTTTGGCTATAGCAACATCCTGGACTATAGCATTCGTATTACTTACTATGTAAGGGTCCATCCTGTATACGTGACTAGGGCTAGTTAACAAGTATTTCTAGACTAGAAATTCTAGTCAATATACGATACCTGCCTTTGGCTCTGCTTTCAAGCGATGGAATTGACTGCAGTCTCTTCCAAAGTAAATCTATGGTAGCCTGACACACTCTACATGGCACCGAACTAACGCATTCAGAGCCCATTTATTACTGTGGAACCAGGGGTCGGTTTTTTCAATTTGTTAGATATACCCTTTCACCATTCTGTAACCTTCCTAAGGGAACTATGAGAATGCCATTTTACAGAGCTTGCTGGGGCCTTCACGGCCTCGCACGGTGAGTTGCTAGCCGATTAGGCGATCTTTACCTGCCGTCGACAGATACTGTCATATTGCTCTTCCAGCGACTATTATGGTCGCTCTTGATTGGTGGAGTAGTGAGATCTTCAGTATGATCGTTGGTCTACTACATGACACCGCCCAGCTTGCTGCGCACGTTGCTGCGGCTAATCTTTACAACCTAGTGTGAGTTTCCCCTTGAATGTAAAGCCAATGCTTCTCGTATAGTTACACGTTTACTCTTGGTCTCAGCAGTGCCGTTGGTATACTTGTTGGTATATCTATTGGAAAAGGAGAGGTAAGCTTTGGAGGATAGAGCCTTCAACTTACCTGGTATGGTTCGCCCCGTATCCAATATGATTCACTGCTACTTGGTATTTGTTCGATGACATGGATTTACGTTATATTCCCCATAGTTGCTATTGCATTTTGTTATCACTTCCTGCCTTATTCAGCTTGGTTCTGTTTCAATTCAGGTATCAATAGCCCATATGGGTTCAAGATGTGGATTGATTGTTAGTCTGATGAGTGGTGCAATAATAGGCGTGGTACTCATTGCAGGGGCAAAGTAAGCTCTCACCACCCCGCGGATCCTGCTGCTGGCAGCAGCCTGCTGCTGTCGATGGATGCATAGGAACTTGGCTTATGTCGAGACTCGCCTTGCCGAGTGGGCATGGTGACGTAACCCGCTCCAATGTCCTCTCATCTCACTCCCGTTAGTTCGGTCTGCCAAAGCTATTCCTTGCTTTTTCAGTGTAATCGCCCAGCTATATGCGCCGGGGCAGCCTGCAGTGCATCACTACCTCAATTACATAATCCCCGTCATTGCCGTCTCAATGTTGACTAGTAGCGTTCAAGCATCTTTGGCGGGAACTTGCAAGGTGGGCTTCAACGATCAAGGTCGAAGTAGAACTTCCGCTTTCTAAGGGTTTAGGATACCAGAGGATGGCAGCCATGTCGAACTTCAAAGGCTTATACCTAGTCATGCTGCCTTTAGGAACGTGTCTCTGTTTATGGGTAAGAGGTGTATTCACCAAGTTAATACGTCAATTGGGACATCCATCTAAACAACTGTCGGGTCGGCCCTTCCGTATTATGGACACTCTCATTTACCTTCAGACTGTTTTGGGGGTTGTCGGTGCATGGATATCCCGAGTATGTGGCACTCTTACAGTATCGATTATCCTCTACCGGAAACTGTCCTCTCTCGACTGGTAAGTCATTTCTTCCATTCTTTATGCATCAGCGTATTCATCAGGAATGCAGTGGCTGTTGGCGCTCGAGCTCGCATGGACCGTGACAATCGAGACGTTAAAGCATAAGGAAGGCCCACTATGAAGATTGCACATATTCACTGCAGTATTCTGTTTCATTGAGTAACCTTTGATGATAATTGCTACACGTACCTCAACTAGTAGTACTATCTGTATTGTGTTACTTGTCCCTGTTAATAGAATATATATACGCATACATTCGCTTGAAGTCGCCAAAGTTTCTCGCGGATGATCCGCTGTAAATTTTTTGAACATCAAGCGTTCATTATGGAGTTTTTGACCGATAATTGACACAGTCCTCAAAATTTCTTCGTTGTTTGAGTAAATAAAGTATCACGCTGATGATATTCAGCCCTCCCACCTAGACGTGCTTGAAGCTTGTGTCCACCACTGCCATCCGAAGACAAAAGTTTTTGAACGCACCCCACAGGTCAAAACCAAACATGGTAAGGCCACACGCACCAATGTTGAAAGGCATATAGCCATGGCTCCCGCTTTACCTTGGTTCACGAGCCGACGCCGACTGCGATCGCAAGTTCCGAGCCAGTACATGTGTTCTATTGACGGGAAACCTTCCCCAGAATTTCTTGTCATGTAGCAGATTCTTAAGAATCATGAGAACATGATGTTCTGATGCATCCCCAAGCACTTGACAAAACCGCCTCTAGAGGAGCAGGGACAGTGTCTTGGCTTCAAAGCATTAAAGAGCAGTGGCAAGTTGCACATGAATTGGTAATTTACAGACGGTGATAGTGATTCGCATATTAGTAATATGCGCAGATTTGGCCAGCAAGTGGGCGGGCTTTTAAGAATGATGTTTAGAGAGTTCCTCTAGAGTTTCTTTTCAGAACTCTCAATGAGGATCGTGGTCGAATTATTGTGGTACAATCGGGTCCTGGTCAATGAGTATCGATTTAGTGGATATCGTTGTCGAAATTGGCTCACGAGCATTCGAAACAACCTTTGATGTATAGTAATAATCAAACATATGATGCTCCTAGGTGTCATCCAAGCAGCTTGCTTCGAGCCAAGGCAAGCTCGGAGCTCCAAGTCCCTTCCAAGGCTACTTTTATCGGCCCAGGTGCCGCGCCTCCATTGACCGAGCGGAGTAACGAGCCCTCGAGCCGCACAATGTCCCGTGTTCTGATCCACACACCCTGCTGCATCACAGCAGTCGGGTCAGTGTTCAAAACGTTCCACCCATCAAGTCAAAATCACTGCTAACATGCACTGAGCAAGGGCATCGCTCTCGATGTGGCTACAAGAACCGAGTACTAAAGAGATAAAGTGAAGTATACTTGGCGAAGATACTGTCTCCTAAAGAAGCCGGGCGCCGCCCTCCAGTTACCGATAGGCTATATCGCACGCATGCGATGGATGTTGGGAGAATACTAGAGTATCCCGCGAACAACAGCTTCTGTTATCCCGATGAGATTCCCGTGTATGTGGATCATCGTAGCTGCTCAAGCTCTGCTCAGTGCTACGGCCCAGCCAGTTGGAAGGTACCTCTACGCCAACGGTAGAAAATATCGGATCGCCTTCGATGTTCGCGACGAGGCCGCCGCGATCATCTTTGATACTCCAACACAGTACTTCATTAGTGGTTATCATTCGCTATCTTCAGTTGGTGAAGGCAACTACTCGATTGACTTTAACAGTACAGAGGGGGTCCACTTGTGGTACGATGGAATAAAGTCCATCTATCCGGACCTCGTTTTTCAAGATGGCGACTTGACGACCTTGACTTTCACAAGCAATGATAGTTTGTATGTCATGCTCGCAGGCCAAAAGCTGGAATTGCTTAGACAAGGCTTCAGCTTACAAGTTGGGAAGTTTGACTACACAGAAGGATGGTCCAGGTTTCCTACTCTCCGCATTAACTACACTGTTTATGATAACGGCAGCCTGGACGTACAGGTTTTGTGTACCGGTTATACGTCGTCCGTTATATCGTTCACTCTCGCTGAGAACGATAAGTCCCTGTTGTATAAGTCGTACGATTTGGTCCCTGCTTCCTTAGTTGAGAAACTCAAGGTCAATTTCGCTATCACTTGTCCGGGACTAAGACCGATCTCAGGTGATTTGACTAACGTTGTCTTCGCGGATGAGTCTACACTTTTCATTATTCTGCGAGGTATTCATTATTATTTGAGCAAAGCCTGACTTACATTGTTACAGAGCTCCAGGTGCTGAGTGGTTGATTGCAACCGTATTGCTAGGCAACCAGCACTAGCAAAGCACCGCTCTGGAAGCATCAGTACAACCGTTGTCTATCTAGTTTGAGAAAAGTGTGACTGTACGGACTAGTTGTACGTTATCGATTAAAGATTAAGCTAACTTCCATCGGCTTCGTGACTGTATGGTGTTGTAAATTGGTAGTGATTGAGGACTAGACTCTAGTGAGTAAAATCGATGACCTAGTTTAATTAGGTTGATTAAGTAAGCTCACGATGCTTACCGAATTGCCGTGATGTGCTTAATACTCCACGATCCCTGGGAACCCATGTGCAAGAGCTATTGATCGCCTGTAGGCTACTGAATCCGGCAAGTTATCCTGAGACTAAAGAATTGTGCAATTGCTCGATGACCTTCCCAAGTTGCTCGATGACCGACCCACGGTGCTCGATGACCATCCCACGGTGCGCTGCGACCATCCCACGGTGCGCTACGACCTTTCCACGGTGCCCCGTGACCTTCTTCATGGCAAAGAAGTGTTCTATGAAGAATGCCGTATCGTAGGTGGAACTCGGGACAGATAAACTACTCTGGATAGTAGGGCAGTTCCTACGGCCGGCAAGTTGTATACTCTAAGTAGTTGCAGTGGCTCAGTCGAAGTTTATCTTAGCGCGGTTCGACTTCATGTTGCCGGTCTTCACCGGTCTTTGGGTTAGCTGCTATGATCCACACGACCTCCCAGTTAGAGGCTTTAACGCTGTGCTTGAGCCCAGGGCAATGGATTACTCTGAATAAACCTACTAAGTATTATAATGAAGATGCAGAAAGCGCAAACATCGGAGGTCGGAGCCTAAAATATGGGTTAAGATTCTTGGCGGTGTAGACTGCACGCATGCACTCTGTCCTATGAAGAGACGCATCATCGATTTTCGATTGTGGCACTTAATCGAGGTTCTCCCGGATGCGTTCACTCCAACCTCAACACTTTGATTTGTCACCTTAGTAAAAATGCAAGACTGGCTGAGCCTATCTCTTCATGCGTGCAATCCATGACAGAACTCCAATCAACTTTGGGTGTCTGGGTAGAATATATAACGGTAAGTTGGGCATAGATCGTTCTCGGTACCTAATAGCATTGTCATAGCTCCATAAGGTGTCCATATGTAGGACTTCTCTAAAGGACACCGTAATACAAACTTCCCCTCACTTCCCTCAAGTACATTATCAGACCACCGCAGGCTTACCTTTAACCACCTCGAAACCTGCGGCTTCATAGACTTTCCTCGCTATCACGTTATTACTGGCGACTTGCAACTCTGCGAGTGCAACATTGGGCCAGTGGCTATGAATCTAAACCAAAATAGAGGACGGATGGATGAAGGCTTGTTGTCTACATATTCAAGGCAATTGATGACCATGCTTTTTCCAATTCCTTTTCCCTGTTGCTCTGGTTTCACCTTTACGGACCAGAAAAACGCCATCTCGTTCCGGTCATCCTCTTCGGGACTGAAAGAGCTACTAGTAATCACCATGGCTTAATGTACTGATAAAAAGGTTAGCTATCTACACACGATAACGACGGCCCTATGTATTACCTTGTAAAGGGATTCTTCGGGGATCGGACATATCTATAGATCTTGATCCTGCCGAGTATCTCCTAAAAGGGATCGTTAGCTCATAATTGTTGACCTTGTTGTCAAGTGTTACGTCATTTGACACGAGTCTCATGTCGAATAGTGAAAAACCCGTTTGAGAATCTCAAATTGGGATAATAGGTGGCATTAAGCATCGGGTAGATTCAATAGATCATTAGCGTAAACCTTGCCGATTATTTCCCTTACTTACCCCTGTCGAGTTCGCAGCTACGAAGAAATTTTCCGCCGATAAAATTTCATTGTAATAACGTTCTCCGTCTCGTGCTGGCCTATAGTCGAGCTCAGATGCAACAGCTCCAGCACTTCGAGACAAGTTAATCCCTCGAATGATGCGCAGAGCGAATACTGCCGAGATGATAGTAGCTACTCTCATACAGTAAAAATTTTCCTGCATATATTCCGGGATGACCGAAAGCGTAGCACGAGAGTTAACAAAGATCTTAGCATTTCAATATGACACCCTTAGCTGGCTCATGTGTTTGATATGGCATATGCCTCTGACCACGTAACAGAAGTCCAGTCATGTTAGTGTCTAAGTGTCCTTGTTGAACAGGTAACGGTAATTGACGGTACTTTCTTGAGTGGTATCTAAAGAAATTCCCCACTTCTTCTTTCTCCATGATTCATTCTCCCATAAAAATACGTCGATTTTTTTATTCTTTACCACCGAGCCGCTACAGGCATACCTCCAATCGCCTCAAAACCGAAACCTTCATAGGTTTTCCTTGCAGCGTTGTTATCGTTAGCAACCCATAGCTGGGCAGCTACAGCTTCGGGCCAACGATTATGAATCTAAAACCCTTACGGAGCAGGTTACTGAAGCACTACTGTACATATTGCATGCCATGCTTAACCAAGTTCTTCCCAATCTTCTTCCCACGGAGCTCTTTTTTCACTTGGACATCCGAGATATACACAATAGCATCTCTTTTGGATGCTAGAGGGCTGAAGAGACACTTTCTTTTAGCACAACAGCGGTAACGAGTTCTCTGCGGTTGGTGACGCTACACATTACATGCCGAGGAGGCGAAGCGTGTTCTCTCTAGAACTCTCCGGTATCGTGGCAATATCGAACCGCATCCAGCCGATGATCTCCTGGAAAAATACAGAAACCGAATAGGGCATTCGGGGCAGAAAGGCAGATGACCGGCGAATGCCTGGCGGAACTTCAAGTTCCCTACCCCTTTCGAGTTCGCTGCTACGAAGTCGTTATTGCGCGACAAATATTCATCGTCATAATACTCTCCATCTTTTGCCAATCTATAGTCTACATTCGAGGAGTCATCTCCAGCACTGCGGAGGAGGCTGATCCCTCCAGCGCCGCGCAGCGCGCACACGACAGAAATGATGGTGGTGGCTAATCTCATACAGCCTACAGAATCAGATAGTACAAGTCCCTACTACCTCCAAAAATACACTGAATAAGGAAAAGCTGTACAGCGGCTTGCTAGTTCCCTAGGAAAATCCGTTGCGAAACACAAGTGGGACTCACGCGAACTCGGACTCGGAAACCAGCCTCTTCGTGCGGCATTTCCCGTCTCGGTAGCAAATTCGAAGGAACACATAGTTTTCAAGTTATTCTTCGTTTCCCGAGCGCTATTCTGTCAGTGGTGTTTGCCGCCCATATTGAAAGACATGAGCTTCCGGGAGCGACAGGCACAGCACGTAGCATCGTGGAAGTCTTTTTCTCGAAGGAAGGCCCGCGCAGAACGCGACTCAACGTGAGATATCCGGTGGCTTAGAGAGCCGTTGCCTTTTGCTTTTTTTGTTTGTCGCTATCATTGAGGACATCTTTCTAGTAATGCTTCCCAGGTACCGAAGCATTGATAAATTCGAGTGTTTCAAGTCCAGAGTCAGGATCCCCTCCCAAGGAGATTGGGAGGACCATGTAGCAGCAAGTAGGGGGCATACATTTTGTAGTTCTCCACTCTACCGACAGGCCTAAAAATGAAGCTCCACCTGAAGCGTCCGCCGAGTCCTTTGCGACTGTACGCACGATGCGTCAGTTTCACGATAGTGGATGGTGTAGCTTTACTGTAGGTATGATTACGGTAAACTCAACGGGGCAGAAATTGTAGAGCGAGCAGCAGCCAGTTCGGATGTGGGTATGCTAGAACGCCTTTTCGGTATTTTGTATTCAAGGCGGAACACGAATCGTCACCTGCTCCGGCGCGGTATATCCCTGAAGGTGGGTAAGTCCACGGTCTCGGCGCGTTTGAGTACAACTTTTTGAGGCTTACTAGGCTTATAAGGGCTATCAGATACGGCTTCAGTGTCCTTGAACCGATACTCATGGCTAGGCTTCGGCCGTCTACAGCACCTACTATTTCTGGAACTGTTCGAAGGCCAAAGACTGAACGACGACATTTGCTGGCAACTAACCGTCCAGCTACGAGCAAACCTCCTTCGACGATGCCGGTTACGGGGGTTAGTAGCCCATGTGTAGGTGCATATTGAAGGTAGATACGTTCGACTAGAGGGCATGAGCAGCGAACTGCGAGAGTTGCCGCAGAGGTGGGGCACAAGGAGCACGCCTTGCGCAGGGCCAATGAAATGATTGAAGAACAGCGGACGTACATGGCCCTCTTTGTTAATCAGTACATCTCAATCAGGATAAATGGGAAGGTTGAATATCTAAAAAATATCATATCACAAAAGCAACGAATGGACAAGATAGCTCGATCAAGAGCGCGCAGGCAGGAGCGGTATGATTTGCGCAAAGCTGTTCGGTGGAGCTTTCAGTGGGCAGGATAGATGACGCGTACAAGCGAGGAGAGTATTATCCCGTTAAAGCGAGAACGGCCGAGGTGAGCTTGGGCACGGTGCAGAAGGGAACTCTTGGCTGCAGGATGAGCAAGCTCATTTGTCGGAGTTGATTGAAGCGATGCGTGATGACGTCATCGCCAGGGATAATAGGTTCCGCGATGAGATGGAATCGCTAACCATTCATGGTGGAGAAGTTGGCAATAAAATGAATGGCACGACTGTGTTACAAGCCCCAAAGCTTGCAGCCACCACTTGGGGAAAGCGGGCATCGGACTGCTGCGTAGAAGTAACGTCGTTAGGAGCTCTGTGTTCGCAACCGTTGTTCAGGTGTTGACAGTAAATTCTTACGGTGGCCTTTTGGGAAAGGTGCCACGAGAATATCTATTGAAAGGACTGTGTGCCGATGAGCTGATTGCTGCTGTGAACAATGTCGGGTGAGTAGCCAACAATCGAAGGTGTGTACATGTTGTTCAGTCCGGTCTCTGATAATGATGAAGAACAGTCTTCGGATATCATCAATGACTTTGATAGAATGCACGGCAGCAGTAGCAGCCGCCGCTCACATGACAGGAGTCCGATCGGTCATGGATAGCGTACATGGCAACATTGTGCTGAGCATCGTCAGGAAATGCAGTACCGAAATCGATGTGTTTGGTTGAACTGAAGTTAATTATTAAACTTCTTTGGCATTCGAACCCTCCCAGTAGAGTTGGGAAAGTACACCTTTGGCATGCGCATGCGTGCCCATGACACACACAAGGGGTATCCAGGCCCGGCGGTACGAATCCCACGGGCGTTGTTTTTCTTGTATTTTTTTCGCTCGACTGACGTTAGTTGCCTTCTGTTTTGATCAGCATGACCAGCATCCGTGGTATCAATGCGGAGATAGGTCGAATAAAGCAACTATCCGAACGGGAGCTCCAGGATCAAACCGAGCAGCGGGCCTCGTGGCACGAAAAGTAACCTATTATGTATCTTTGAAGCTCGAGTAGTGCGATAATTTAGGTACAATGATTCTGCCTATCTTTATGTTGGTAACTTAGACAGAGGCCTTACTGAGGGAGATCTCATCACAGTGTTCAGCCAGTTTGGTGAAATAATGGATGTTAATTTGGTAAGGTACTACTCCACTTCAAGAGATTAATATAGACTAGGTTGAAAATCCTGATAATAAGAAGGGATATAAGGGATTCATTTTATAAGCCTTTTGTGATAAGCGTAATCTGATATTTTCAAGGCGGGCGAGGCGGGTGTGGTCAGGTACGAGATAAAGAGACAGGGAAGAGCAAAGGGTTCGGTTTTATAGCATACGAGAATCAATTGGTAATATTAGTAACATTATCCACTCTTTATCACCCTATCTGGCTTCAGAGTACACGATACGCTATAGATAATATGATAGGGTTCAACTTAGTAGGTCGACCATTGAAGGTGGACCATGTCAGCGTAATAAGGGTATGTCGTCCATCTGTCTAGCCCCCCTCTGCCAGTCGTATCGTGCCCCTATAGTGGAGGATCCAGAAGGGAAAACAGATGCTGACGGCAATCCTATGTAATATAGGCAAGCATGCGGCTGTGGGTACCTGTGGGTAACCAGTTACGTTGATTATAAGGCTACTGGAGCAGAAGGTAAAGGCTTTGGTGTTACAAGCGTTACAGAGTCGCAAAAAATGCTTGATAGGATGGCAGAAACGAGGTAGTATTTTACTGAGGGTCTTAATAACTGCTGTCAGAATACCTTATATAGCCTTCATCACTCCGTTGCTGTAGAATAGATGCTCATGCTGCAGTATGTACTATCAAATTGGTGTTTATATCAACGCTCTACGTGATTGCCGACATCATGGCAACAGAGGTTCCTAGAAAATCTATGTTGATTTCTGCACTTTGTCACTCATTGGAGGATATACTTGTTGTTGCGGTCATCTGGTGATGAAGAGATCAAGAGGTGTGGATTAAGGCATATATGTTACATCGCCGTAATACTGTACTCCATATAATTCTTATCACAGAGGCAAAAAAGTGTCTTTCACTTTGTACGTATCGGCAACCTATTACCACATCACGTGTGTTATTATCATAATAATGGAACTACACGGCAATCTTATATTGGGTGTATCTTTCATTTTTTGTATATGACAAAACGGTACCATTGAAAACCATAATCGTCAAGGGTCGTATGAGGTGATGCGTGGTTTTATTAGGAGCCGAATGACTGCTAGGAAGGATAAGAAATGGATGGTCGAGGATCCAAGTGTAAAGTCGAAGAAGTACGATATGCTGAGAAAAAGAGGGCATATATCACTTTAGGGAAAAGAAGGAAAAGAGACATCATCATCACCACCACAAGAAGGAACGGTCGTCAAAGGGGGTGGAGAGTAAGGCTGAGAGTTCGACGGCTAGAAGGGTAATTAAAGAGGAGGGGGATGATTATAGGAGGCATGGTAGTATGGGAAGGAGGGCTATGGGAAGGTGCTAGATGGAGGTTTAGGGTCGAGACGAGATGAAAAAGAAGATAGTCGAAGAGAGTCACCGGATAGAGTGCACCGAAGACGGCATCGATCGAGGAGTGGTGATGGTGATAGGAGACGACACAGTCGATCACGAAGTAGGTGTGGGGGTAGGGGATAGGGAGGCTGCGGTGCAGGCCGATCGAGGAGAAGAAGGTCGAGGAGCGATGATAGAAGGCGGAGGAGCTACCGCTAACGTGACAATATTTTCGACATTGAGTGTTGTATTTAGTGAAGATAAAATGTCGGGTGCAGGGATCGAACTTCGGTTAGGGTTGTATTGAATGCCAGCTGATAAGAAGAGAGCTCGTCCATCGAAGGTAGTGGGTGCTAGGGAGGACTCTGCATCCTCAATTGACAGCAGTAGCAGTAGTTCGCTAAGTAGCGATAGGGAGTCGGTGGATGCGGTAAGGCTGTGTGGTGGAGGGAGGGTAGTAGGCTGTGATCGGATGGCTAGGGCTCCTCTACTGAAGATGGGTTTGATGCAGCCTTCCGTTTTGAGGACATGACTGATGGTGATTACCAGGGGGTTAGGATGATGATAACTAGGCTACTGGATGGGAAGGAATATGATGTTGGCAGTCTGGCACAGTGCATTATTGGTAACAATGCGAGGTGCAAAAGGAAGGTTCATACCGATTATTGCTCAGATCAGCAGAATATCGGTACCATTATTAAATCGGGTGGTGATGATGGCAAAAAGGGCGGTGAGGATGATGATACAGCCTTTTGTGCTGTGGCTACGATACTGAACCCTGTAAGAAGGGGGAGGTGGGTAGAGGAGAGCTGAGAGTCGAATCCACTATCACAATTCACTGTGTATATAAATTCTGGTGTTATCCATATAATATGAATTACATTACCAACATAAGGTGCGTAATGTCGTAATCGGTCTCTGTGGGGTTTGAACTGGGTGGGGCTATCAGGAACCCAGTACAGTATTATTCGAAGAGTAGACGTGCTCTTGAGGTCATTCATAAATGGCACCACACCCGATTGATTAGTAAATGCCAAGTCGAAGAATGCTATTGAATGATAATTATATCAGTCTGAGTTGAATGCTCTTCATGTGAATGCTGCCGCAGTATGGCTACGAGATAAAGTAGGGTGTTCGTCGACTCTGGCGCGAGCAATGTTACGGACGAGTAAATGCAATCATAATAATTTGGAAAACTTTTTCCTGCCGAGGCAGGAGGAGATATTCATTTACCTCCTACCACTATTTGCACATATATAAGGTGGTGTTCCAGATGAATATGTATGCTTACACTCAGTAGTATGCGCTTGACAATGCCTAGGCGTCAGGAAATCCCTGACTAGCAACATGAACAGTATTATAGTTACCTGGGTTGTTGTTGTTATTATTATAGTGTGTGCCTATTGTTGCATTTGTCTATCATCAGGCACAGTACATGAAGGATACAAAGGGTATGAAGCAGTTGGTAGATCACTTGAAGCAGCAGGTCGATAAACATGCCGACTCAGATGATACTAAAGTGGCATTTGTAAGAGAAGGGTGGTAGGTGTATGGTGTATGGCTATACGTTAGGATAAGATGGTGGTATCGGATAATGGAGCATGCTGCTGCTGTGGTATAGTGGTTAATGAAAGGTGATAACAAAGGTGGTGATAGGGATCGTTGGAGGCTTGCTTGGATAGGATGATTAATTTGCCATCGGAGTTGGTGCCTGGCATTCACCGTGTTCTGAAGGATGATGTGGCTTGGAGCCTGTCGGAGGAAGCACACTGTCCAGCGCAGGAGAGAAAGTATTATAAGTTCACGCACTTGTTGGTAATGTAGGGTATCTTTGGATGGTATGTAGTGCATGGTTGAAGCTTTGTTTAGTTCTTGAGCTCCTACTATGTGGATCCGTCATCATCCTCAATATCATCAGCAGCTGCAATGGCTGGGGGTAAAAAGAAGAAGGCGGCCAAGAGGAAGAAGTTAATGTTGGAAATGGAAAAGAAAGACAGACGATATATAGCTTTTGAGGATGAGGTAATGCAACATGGCGAATGGGGTAACGATAACAAGAACACTTTTACTTTTAACAGTACATTCTCCATATCACCTAATTGACTGTCATACTTCTTGTTGTGATAATAATATTAAAGGATAAGCTGTTACAGGATGCTTGATTATGAAAAGTGTCGAGGATGTAGTGTGGCTTTGAGAGTGGTTGAGAGTTAGCCGAGCTGTCGTGGTTGTAAGATTACAATGTAATTGTGAAGTATATCTGAGCAATTAGTGAACCTCGTGGCGGGATGACTCGGTAACAATTTTCAAGGTTGCGGTAACTTTTTTGCGGTATTATCTGCCGGCATACTACTACCTCGACCTGATGATGATCAGGTATTTATCGACCATGCTATTTGGCAAGTGTCTTGGCCATTCCCTCAAGGAGATGGTATAGATCCCGAAACTAGGAAGAAGCTATCTCGTAAAAGGTTACTATACTGTGTTAAATACAATGACTGGAAGGCTATGGTAGAACAACTGGGATGAAGATTAATAAAAGGAGTATCAGCCTTACCAATATAGCAGGAGCAGCACCAGTCTACCAACGTATCTTATACCATATATTGTTGTGTAAAGGGAGGGGGCTCTGGGGACAGTAGCGCAGTATGTCCAATGTGGTGATGGTGGTGGTGATTGGTATTTATATTCGTTTTCCACTGAAGTGTCCCACGCGATTATAAATTATAATAAGTAGGTTAGAATAATACAGTGAATATGATAGCGGAATGTTTGATTGAGTTGTTGTAGACTCCCAATTCGTAGTACTGTCGTAGATTCACTCTCTATTTTATCTTAATTCCTTCTTCCTTAGACTGTATAGGTCAGACTCATATAATCTCATCATCAATTATACAGTTCATCGATGTTATATACTTTCAATAAGTACTATTGAACAATCCTCAAGTGGTGGAAGCTGACCCTCATGAGGGTCAGAAGCTTCCTTGTTCAAGAGCTGTTCAGCAGCTGTTGTTCTAGAGTTTTCTTGAGCTCAAGAAATGATGATGCTCTCAAAGCTGCTGCTTTTATACAAGTCTTTGGGGTATTAGCGTTAGTTAGTCAGTATAAGAAACTGTTATTACTTCAGTAGTAGGATAAGTGTCTGTTATTGTTATTTATAATAATGGCGGTCGATAAAACTGCTACTGCTGATAGTAAGAAAGCTGAACAACAGACGACTAAGGCAGAGGAGCCTGTGGCTGTGCCTGCCAAGCATCCCAGTGTTGTAGCTGTAATTTGGAGGAAGTTTGGTAGTATTGTTTGTATGTGATCGGTAGGTCGAGGCAGAGCTGTCGTCGTTGCGTATGATAGACCAATCGGTAGCATCCAAGGACTATAGGGGTGTTAATAGAGTGATAAGATCCTTGCCACAAACGAGGAGGTATGGTGATGTCCCTGCTGGGTTGGTCGTATCAGCGCTGTCGCTGCTGTTAGGCGTGTTGATGCTGTCTCTTTGGAGTATTTAACGCGGATGATATTATTACCAAGTGCATCTAAGGTAGAGGAAGCATGGAGGAAGGTGCTGGAGGATGAAGCTAAGAGGGCCGATGAGGAGGTCGAGATGGAAGATGTTGAAAATGAGGGGGAAAATGTTACCAAGGTGGGCATCGAACCTGTGCGTTAAATGCTATTATATATGCTGGCAGGTGGCACCGTCCGAGGCACTGCCGAGCAGTGTGCCTGCTAACCTCACTGAAGCCGAGCTGCCAGGAGGAGGGGTGGGCTGCTGCTGCTGATGGTGGCTGTGAAGGATGCCATGCCATTGTTACGCTCATTCAGGCCTATATCAGATTGCTTATTTTGATTTGGCTCATCGATAACCATAGAAATCTGGACTTGGGTTCACTTAAGCTGACCGAGGTGGCCAAGGAACTCGTAGACAGACTGCAGAAACTGAATCAGAGGAGTTTGGATCCCATAAAGTAGGGACTGCTCACGAGTGATGTAAAGGTAGTGGAAGTACTGGTGTTATCATGATCAGTGCAAAGGCGTTGTTTTACTACTCATTGCTGAATGAGAGAGAGGGGACATTGCGCAGCATTAGACCGTAATAATAATATGCGATGATAATAGTGGTGCAATGAGATCTATTATGGATTAGGTTGCTGTATCGATCCTATAGGACTGCAGTACTGAAGCAGGATAAGATATCACAGGCTACCCTATTGAACTTGCTATTGAGGTACTAGTAGTAGTACGTGGGGGGGACGTGTGTATATTATCAATGACTAGAGGGTAGTATAGTAGTTGCACATGGTTATTATGTGGTCATTAGTATGGTGGATTATGGTAATACCGGTTATCTTAGGAACTACCTTTATTACAACGAATATGAGTTGGCTAATAAGTTGTACTCGAAGACACAGTTCCCGGATACAAGAACCAATGCTGAATTTGCTAAGTACCTTTATTATATAGGTAGTACTAAGAGAATATCTTAGGTTGAAGGCGGTTAGATACATTTGTGGTTATCAGGTCGTCTGAAGGCAGTTCAGCTGGAGTACTCGGAAGCCTATAGTAGGCTGACTCAAGCCATTAGGAAGAGCCCTCAAGGAGAGGTTGGCCGAGGCTTCAGGATTTCAGTAAACCTATAGCTCTGTATCACTGCCTTGCAACTGCTGCCTACGATCAGGCCTATAAGTTCGCCATCATCGTGGAGCTGCTTATGGGTGAAATTCCTGACAGATCTGTATTTGGCCAGACTGACCTCCAAAAGCCATTGAAGCTATACTATCAAATTGCAGGGGCGGTTAGGACGTAGTGCTGGGGGAATGCTGGATGATGATGATAGTGTTGCTGTGGATTGTACTGTTGCTGTTCTTAGGGGTTCAGTGAAGGAGTTTGAGAGCATAGTCAAGGCTCATTGTGGAGAGCTACGTCGAGATGGGACATTTAGTCTTATTGGTAGACTTCATCATAACGTTATTAAAGCTGGTCTACGCAGCATTAATCTAAGCTACAGCAAGGTCCCTATGGTAAGAGCGCTATGGAGAGGAGGTATGAGCGATAATGAGGGGTTTAGGATGAAGTAATGCGCAAGTTGGGCCTTAATAGCCGTGAGGAGGCAGCAGGTGTGGTGAGCAAGGCTATTGCTGATGGTGTTATTGATGCTACTATAGATGATGATGGAGAGTAAAGAGAGGGAGGACGTGGGAGGGGGTTTACTATAGCGTTGTTGTGTTATTAGTTTCATGCAATCATCCTGGAGTACTGATGGATATTCGGGATCGAGTCCACAGCGCCATCTTCACAAGCGTATTGCGTTCTGTTTACAGCTTCATACGGAGACGGTTAAGGCAATGCAGTATGCGGATACATCGATGGTAGGATGTCGGCTGCTGGGATTCGAACCCGATACCTTTCGATTACACTTTCCTCCTGTTCAGCTTGGTAGCAACAATAAGACCAGAGATGATGCGGAGGATTTAGCCCAGCTTTTGGAATTGGACGGCTCCGATTTGGATGACGATGATGACCTTGATTTCTAGGCTCCCTACCGCTTCTCCTAAGACAGCATCAGTTTCAATACCGGCATTAAAGACTTTTCTGTGTGAGCACCGCTAGCCGGGGTTGAGAGTTGTTGTTGTTGTTAATTAAAATATGCCTTATTCGATAGTTATTCGGTAGGCGTAGGTTATGAAAGTACCTGTATTCTACAGGTTCTAGAGGCTGTAGATTCGATAGTATGTTATAGGAAATATTATAAAGGAGGGAGCTGCTCCTACTTGGTTACGGGGGGGATGCGCAATGGAGCTGCTTGGATTAGATTCCGAGTGCACTATTCCTTAGTACCATACAGTATTAGGTATCCTTGGTCAATGTTAATTCACTAGTCGGTAGTCTGAGCGTATAACCCTTAAGTACAGCCTTGAGCTATTATACAGAGAGGATACACTATTTAACAAGTAACAAGTAGAATTAGAGAGAAATAATAATAATATGATCTGAGCCTACTCATCCCATAGAGATTGGCCGCGCTAGCGCTATGGTGATGTTCTTGATATAGTGTGTTGATCAAAAAATGCGGTTCATATACCGTCGCAAGCAGCTTCGGGGTTGAGGCCTTGTCGCAGTAGAGGGATATCAGCATTATTGCCGATGGGCAGTGAGCCTACCTGGGAATTTGTGGACAATGTCATCCCCGATAGAGCCGCCAAACCAACAACTTCGTAACCTGTATTCATTTCATTCAGCTCTTGAACCGTCTCACGGCGTATCTCTTCACTCCAGTGAAATTGAAGATGGGTTCGGCCTTGATGATCTTGTTCGACAGTATAAGGAATCCATCTTTGTATCACCGACCGTGGGGTAGTGGCCAGCAGTCTGAGGACATAAGGACCGAAAGTATCTGCTATAAAAATAGCCACAAAATACTGTCCACGAGGATCGTTGAATCTATATGTTCCCGGAGCTGGGGGGTCTGGCAAAGGGGGGTGGGCATGAAAGGTTAATGGTATAGCAGTATTGTGACCGATGTACAGATTCGCCCCTTCAGTGGCCTCGGGGATATCCATACTATAGTTAGATTAGTATACATTAGTGCATCATTAGGATCCAAATCGAAGCCAGTGTGAATCTGAGTGATGCTATCTACAACAGCTCGACGATGCTCATCATCAGACCAGATGAGATTAACTCGTGACAGTGTTCCAGCTTCCACTGGAGCCTCGGTACGATAATTGGCTATACCTTGAGCAATACCTCTGGGAGAGCTCACTACCAACCTTAAGGTGCCAGTCTCAGAGCTGTCGTCTAGCTTAACAATTGCATATGTAACCATACCGTGAGCGCCATCGTTCTCAGTGAAGAGATAATTACCAGGGCGTAGAGGCGGTGGAGCAGCATTGACCATGCTCACTGTAGCGAGGGCAACACAGAGCAGGGCTTGCATGGTGTTAACTAACACAGCGAGCGAAGTGAGCGGATTGTCGTAGCCACTGTGTAGCCATAGCGGGATCAAGCCACTCGTTTTCTGGTGCAAACCCAACAGTCAGGGCATTAGACGAAGAAGGATTAACCACCAGAAAATGTCAGCTTAGTACTATAAAGAGATATAACGGGCACGAGACAATCACACCTACTCGCCTGAACTCATGAAAAGCCTCAAAAAGTAGTACTACTTAAGCGAAAAATCATCCTGCGGGAGTTCCTTCATCCA
>JAAPAO010000234.1:26224-49156 GCA_013115145.1 Perkinsus chesapeaki | reverse complement strand
TTTGGTGGTCCTGCCAGCCCTTGCTGCGCTACTCCCACTCCCGTGGCCGTAGGGAAGCGTGACGCCCAACTAATTCACCTCAATGAATCATCACTTTATGCCGGGCTATAGGACTTTGTTCAGCACAGATTATCGAGTGTATTAATCACCTCGTTTGGATATATTCCCAGATCTTTTTGATTATCCGTGTATTATTCAAAGTCGGTTTGTCATACGCTGGTGTTCAATATGGCACTCATTCGACTGTGCCAGTCCCTTGTGGGCTTTGCCTACTTTCTACGTCTTATGTCATAATGTTCACGTAGCATTTCTTATCACATGTAGGCTTGCACTATAGCATGAACTCGTGTCGTGTGAGATGCGGGTTTGTGCTCATACAGTAGCGCTTAAGTGTGAATCATTCCACACATCTTGTTCAACGGTGGGGGGACACGCTCTTCCGTTGTATGTTCCGAAAACGTTGATTCCATCATCATTTGATTCGCTTGAAAGACTGTTGTTGTTTCATTTACGCCTAACTCCGTTCACTTTCATCAGGAACGTTTCATATAGGGACCCGTCCAGATACCAGACACGGCACACCTTTTTATTGTCATTAGGTAACGCTATTTTCTGCCCCGCAAGCTTGTTGAGTTCCAAGAGTGTGATTATGAGAGACAACATGGCGTAATGGCTTCCCGAAAGCGCAACACTTATTTTCGAAGAGTAATTGCATGGACGCCTCACAATCACTGCCAATAGCAACGACCGGTGCATTTGATAACATCATAGAATATAGGCTCGGTGAATTATCACAAAACCATCAACCTCGAGGCAAGAGTGACATAGCATACTGGTTGAGGAAAGTCCACAGGAGTCGTTGCGGCGGATCGAACTAGTCATCGTCAAAGTACTCCTCGAACTCCTCTGTCTCATCTCCTTGATATACAATTTCGATATCGACCCGTGATGCTGGTATGCCATGGCGCTCACAAAGGGTCTCACGAATGTCCTCAATAGTCTGCTCCGGAGGCTGATTACCAACAATGCATTATTCAACGTCACCGTTTGCCGCAATCACCTTCGTGCTTCCTTCACCAATCCAGACTGACATCACCTCACGACGAGGTACGAATATAATGAAAACTTCACCTTCCTCAAGTTCATCTAGTTCAAATCTGTCAACTAAAAGATCAAAGGAGACGGTCCAAAAGCCACCCACTGTGTAAGTCGACTGCCCTTGTCGATATCAGGATAGCAATATACTTCGGTTTTGCCGTCAGTAACAATATTTGCCACGTTATCGGCACCGTCCTCCTTCCAAGCCTCGTGTTTGGTCATGGACCCGCTGTTGTTGCTCGTTGACTCCAAGGACCCGAGCTTGCAGCGAACAGGAGGCACCTATAGGCCAGAGTAATCGATGATGATCTGATCGAGGCATCCCATCGAGTTCGCAGTGCTTCTGACATAATTGGCAACATGAGCAAACTGCAGCTCCTCAATTCCGCCAGCTGAGGCGTCCTCAAGAGAACCTTGGCTCCTCGCAATGGCTGCATATCTGATCAAACCAAGCTCAAAAACGGCCAGCCGAAAGCGCCCACTCCTCATCCCATGCTCGATTCTCTCTTCGTCGAATCAGGGCATCCAATGCAACCGAAGGGCCATCAGAGTCTGAACAAACCCACCGTTTAGTGAGATCACAGATGCGCATCCCGGCTCACCAGGCCACAGTAATCTTCTCAAGGCTTGGACGCCCAGCTCATCGGTCTCGCCGTCTATCGCGACCTCCACTATGTCGAGAGGATCAGCCTCTTCCTCGATGGTGCCACCATATTCAACCGTTCGAACCTATGCAAAGGCGCTCTCACGACACGACTACCGTTGCCTTACTCGATGCAGATGATCCGCAATCGCCATCGCTACTAAATCGTTCCTTCCTACTCCTTTTGATAGGATTATGACCACGAATGTATTATACTGTAGGATATAGGCAAATCTGATGTTCGCTGTATAAGAGAAGACAGAGCAGCTTACCTAGGGTCGATTGAAATGGGGATGACCGGGGCTTCTGATCCCAAGCCAGAGCCCGCTGAGACCGGCAGCGCCACCATCAACGAAGTCGGGCGTGGTAGTGACCGCAACGAGTGTACCTTCACCACGCTCCGAGAAGCCGGCAGGTTTCTGCTCACCGTGATTCGCGATAAAGTCGGGTAGCTTTTTGTTGTCTCTGGGGTCTTATATGATAACGCCGGTGTTCTCGATCTTTCTAGTTTCTTTCCGAGTACTATCAAAGCGCATGTGAAACCGGTGTTTGGGTTGCAAATGGGCCTAAGGAACCAGAATAGACGACACTTCTGCTTTGTAATCGAGACACACCTTGTCTTCTTAACCCAGTCAAATGCCACGCTATATGTCCAGCATCTCAACCACATGAGATACGCAACAACTACAGTTGAGGATCTGCTCACCTGAAAGGATACATGACGAAGTGTCGACGGGTGACGCTTACCCCCTCAAAGCAGTGCACAAGGACTTTGCCCTTTTCTTGGGTGATTGCCGAATGGATCCATAGTATTGCATGATACAACACAGCCGGGAGCATCGGCTCATCTCTGGCATCTTTTAGGAAGTAGGTAGCGTACCTGGTATAATTGCTAGGCTGGCTCCACAAAATTCAAAATTTATCCGGTTCTATGGTGTAACGGTTAGCACTCCAGACTCTGAATCTGGCGATCTGGGTTCAAATCCCGGTAGAACCTTTTCTACTCGCGACAGCTTCCCTCTATCTTACTTGAATCCTCTATCTGCGAAAGAATTGCTACAAACATCAGCAGCAGTATTGACTATGTGAGTTATTCCCTTCTCTTTTAATATTTCCAAATTGGAAGCCACCTTCGCTCCGCCCAGATACAGTGCGCCAGGCAAGATCTCACTGCACTGTGACCTGCATACACCCTCTTTTATGCACACTAGTGCTTCCCTACCTGTATCGCTGCAAACGGAGCTCATTCTGTAGTTCAGCAGGGAGATGTGAGTTATCAGCATCTGGGCCGACATCAAAGGACTGGATCAATTCCAGTTCGGTCTTGGGTCTGAAAGAACGGTTGCTCAAGACAGGTCGAAGCAGCCTACCGCGGCATCGGCAGAATACGTTGTTGCTGCTGGCGCAGGCGAGCTGAAGAGCCTTCCGATGATCTCGCTGACTTTGGCGGGTTCTCCAGGGTCGTGTCCAAATCCCTCTCGCTGACCATTCGCCGTCTACCGCTTGAAGTAGCCCTCGCACTTTGAGTCCCGCGCTGTGACGATGACCCCCCAGCTGATATCTGCTGCTCACCAGAGAGAGGCATCTTCGCCAATTTCAAAGCCGGTACAACAGGGGGTCGGCCAGTAACGGTCACATCAGCTGGCTGAGGGATCCCGCCAGCTGGAGGGAGGTCCGGTAATGGCTTCCGCCCGAGAGTATGCTGCATGACACGTAGCAGTTGACATTCCTTATCAGGCAGCACATCATCTGCCTTCTCGCTACCGTCTGGCCCTAAGAGCGATTGTACTCGAACCGTCTGTCTCTCCATCCCCGTGGACCCCTTGCTCGATGGTGCCACTGTACGGGAACATCGTAGGGCCTTCCCCAAATCATAGCCCCGAGCCAAGGCAGTGACCTTTACGGTCAAATCAGCATCTTTACCGCTCCAAACATACACCACAAACCCATCTTGCGCGCTGCCATGCTGGATACCCTCCTCAATATTGGGATCAGATGACCCTACCCAGGACGCCAACCCTCGAGGAGTGCATATAGCTATAGCCTCCAAGGCCCACTTAGCAAAGACCCTAGGCTCGAAGGCAGTGGCAGCAGGAGATTGAGTCGGGGAAGTAGGGAAGGTGTAAAGCACAAGGTAGCAGGCCTTCGGGTCCCAAGTCCAGGTGAACTGTGCTGCGGTGGCTGCTCTCAGTGCCTCTGGACCAGTTCCATATAATCTTAATGGGACATCTTTAACAAGAGTCTGGCCGGTTTTTGCACTAGCTGGTGTAAACATCCATGCAGTGAGATGACATGAGCCGTCATCCTGCCTATCAGCAGCAGTGGCCGGCCACCTTGTCCCTACTGACTTCAAGTACTCCGCTAAGCCCACGGGGCTCTTATCAACTGTTAGGGAGGCATGAGGCAATGGGCCACCGGCATCGGCATGGCCAGCACTCATGTTAAGAGTGCGGATGGGCATTAATAGGGACTAGAGACAGCTGCTGCTACTGCTGCTGGTGCTAGTGGCCCTCAGCAGTCTATATGGACCCGTTCGAAATTGACACAGTATAACGCAATATCTCAAGGCCAGGGCTACACCACATGAGCATGAAGCACGCTTCAACCATAGATACTTTCGAACGGTGACTTGGTGTATCTGCCACCTAACTGCAAGAGACCGATCGGGAATGCTGCCAACTACACGTCGTTGAGTTTATCTCTGAACTGGTCCATGGCCAGCACGACTGCCTGCTCCGGTTCAAAGTTACGGATAAACTCCACCAAGCGTTCCTCATCTACTCGCTCATCAGCCTTACCTTGATAGTACCTAAACCTTCGTCACCGCTGTAGGGCAATGGGAGAAGACTTACGGTACGAGAAGTCTCCTCATTATCAGGGACGCCAGCTCCCCTGCTGATACCGACTCCTGTGCACCTCTTACCAGCAGTCGACCAATACACAACGATGCTTGATCATGCAGGGATGGTGATAGCAACGAGGAGAACAGTGGGCCACTGAAACAGATATCGATAAGGACGAGGAGTAGCACCATAATGACCTTAGTTCACGGAACAGGGTAAGCCATACTTCCCTCTCCTCACCATCATCTTGGCCCCCCTCCTCAGCCGAGATACTATCCAATACCTACCCATGGTACCTCAGCACCTTAACACCGATCAAGCAGTCACCTCCAGGAGCGGGAAGCTCATGCTATCGCCGCCCACTGATGAGCCTTCACTCCTTAGCGCTACAGTCAGGAACTTCGCTGCCGTAACCTTTGGCTTAGCTGGCCATCGCACTCCATCTGATACAGAATGCCTCGCCAGTGCCCGACAAATTCCTCACCAGGATTCTCTTTCATTCGTTCGGTCCACCATATCTTTAGACAGTAGGAGGCCGAGTCCGGCATTGCACTGTGATGGCGGCTGCATTCAACCGAGGGGTGTAGGATGAAGCTGACAGGAGCCCTAGCCTGCCTCGAGCACTGGTGCTCACTTTCGAACGCTATCTGGAAGGCCCACTAAGGCCATAAGGAACGGTTCCATAAGTACTTCCTCATAGGCTTCTAGGGCCTTAGACCAAGCCAACGCAGCTACTGCCACCTGCGCCATAAGCTGACCTACCTACCAGTGCCTTCTGCAGCACTCCTACCTTCCGGACAACCATGGACTTGGCAGCGTTGAGCGCCCTCAGCAAGAGTTCCAAAGCCTCTCTATCTGAGTAGCTTCATCCACACAATGTCCTTACATCCTACCTTCATCACAGCCCTCCCCTGCTCCCTCCAAGAACGTCACCAATAGTGCTACAACAGATACCTGTTCCGGCTGCATCCATACACCACTTTACAGCCAACTGACCTGTATCCCCCACCAGATCCTCTGACCACCGCCCTCCATCCCCCGCACTACACTGCTCACTGGCGGCCCTCCACCCATTATAGCCTGCCTTATCACGTCCATCAAGCTTCGATGTGTTGCTAGCTGCATGAGGACAAGTGGACCAACTCCCCACACTAGCTTCACCTTCAGCAATATCCCAAGCCCAGTCGCCCTGGCCATGCTGGAGGCACTGCTGACGCCTTCCAAAGCGTAATAGACACACCTAGCACCAAAGCCTGCCATGGCTCCGACTGATGTACTACACGTCGGCCAAACCTTCGTCATCCACAAGAGATGTGTGAGCCACTACCCAATCAAGGCAGGTTAGGAAGGTCGGCAAGATCTCCGACAACCGGCCTGAATCATCAATGCTCCATAGGGAATGCCCCCATGTGCTGACCAAGGAAGCAATAGGCCATCTCATCCCGCAAAGCACTGAGCATCTCAGTCAGGTCACTAGTAGCCGATGGCTGCACAAACCCCTGCCGACAAAGTCGCTTCCTATCATAGGGACTATTACTTGAAAGAGCAATGCCATCAGACAGGCAGCACGATGGCCATGGCCTCCGGTTCTGCAAATGATAGAAGTAATCTGTAGCAGGAGCACCTGATGAGGCACGGCCAGCTCGGCAACGGAGGAGGGCGAGCTGGTCACTTCCTTAGCGCTTTTCATGGCCAACGGAGCATCTATCCGGGCCATGGCAGCGCCGACAGCTCGGCAAGCCTCCCCAAAACTTGATAGCAAAGAAGAGTCATCATCCATCGAATGAAAGACTGGCTCAAAGACCTTCCAGAACCTCCATAGCTCCACTGGACTGCCACAGACAGCAATTAGGCCTAGCCTAGTCTGAAGGGACATCAGCAGCAGCAGCTACCTTTCAATTAGTAACATTGCGATACTGTCGGCCTCCTTCTGTATGGCGGCCAGGGCATCTACCACAACATCATCAACAGCCCCATCGCCAGCCTTGGAGGAGGCCTTCTCGAACAGGCACACCTGCCGGTCGAGTGAAGGCTTAAAGGCAGCCGTCTACGCCTCCTCACTGCCATATCCCTCCGAGGATCCAATGACCTCACCAATGCTGGTCCCCCTTTAAGATGGCCTTCTACTACTGGGGTAACAATACTCTGTATAGCATCCAGCACAGACCTTCCACCGCCGCCTGCCACTACATCACCAAGGCCCCCCCGTCTTCGGGTACCCCCACTCCTGCTGGTTGATGCCATTGACTCTAGCCCTATCCTCCTCCTAGCCTGCAGGAACGAGCTTGACCTTCCATCCTACAACAACCACTAGGTACCATTCCTCCTCCACAAACCTACAACGCCACCGCCACCCTCCTCTCCGAAGCCCACCACATGAGCCGCCGCTGGTGGCCTCTCCAAAGACTTCACTTCAATGTGCTTGACCTGATCACATTACCAGGGCGAGAGTTACCCCAGGTAACCTGCAGTGTGGCCTGGTCATCTTCCTGCCGTATTGTCCTGGACTCCCCTCTGCCGCTACCAAGGCTCATACCCAGCCTTGACGCAGCCAGACGACCTGAGGGCCAATGAACACCTCACGGTTGCGGAACTGTGCAGCCACCTTGAGGGTAGAGGCGATACTGGGAGTCATTGATCCCAGCAGCCCCTCCCTTATTGCCGAGCTGGTCCTGATTGTGTGCATCCAGTGCTATCAACGCCTACCACACCAGCGTGTCGCCCTCTCCTATCAAAAATGCCTCTACCTTAACAGTCCTCTGATTATCATCAACTGTCCTATCAATCTCATCATCTCTCAATACCACCGATGCCGTAGTCCTAGCGTAGCTGGGTGTACCTTCCTCCTGTCCACCATCAACAATGGGAGCATCTGCCATCGCCCCTTCCTACCCCTTCAACCTGCCCTCACCTACTTCGCCTATCTCCACCACCCCCACTCCCAACAACAACAGCCCCTGGCTTCCTCTTGGTCAATATACTATAAACCTAATACAGTTATTCCCTCGAGCCTACTAACATCTCTATTATTCGTATATAACTATTTGGGTTCCGGGTTTCGGGTTTTCCTCCAACTACTAGTATACCATAGTACACGAGTGATGTTTACAGTGCAGCAGCAGCAGCAGCAGTCTTAATTCTCACTTTGGTGATAAGAGTCACACCCGCACCCGGACGATTGTGTATAACGGGCTCGAAGTCCTCCACCGTGATGTCCACATGATACTTATTAAAGAACTTGAACCTTCCATAGAAGCCTTTACAGGGACCACCGGCCGTGACATGCAGCCTTACAGACTCTCCCAGTTGTTCTGTTTGGTTGCCAGCGAGAGGCCAGGATCGAAACTATGCATCGTCACTTGGCCGGGGAAATATCGGGAGAACACCTCCGCCACCAGGAAGCCGTTGGCAAAGTCCCTATGTAGCAGCCGCACTGAAAACCCGAAAACCCGGCGAATGCCCACCGATGAGGGTTCTTCACGGCGTAGGTGAGGTCTAAGCTCTGGAGCCACTTTTGGACCTGATAGGTGGTGGTATGGCAGTGGCAGCCTCACAGCGCCGCCGCGGACCTCTCTAGGCAGGAACTTCTCCCTCTTCAAGCCAGAGTTCATTCCGGCATAGGCTATCATTGATAACGCTTGGGAGGCCTCCTGTGTCGGGGAGCCAGATGGTGATGAGGGAGGAGGAACATCGTCAGAGACAACAGTCATGTTATTGTTAACTACAATGGGATCATCTTGAAGGATACGCCTTTAGCCTAGCTTTCATCTAGCTCTCCTCGGGAATACTACGCCCTCTCGAACAAGTCCGCAGGGCCGATGAAGTTAGTGCTTATCAATGGACGCAGTTGGCTCAGCCCTGGCTGGGCGGCCCACCCTCCATAAAGTGACAGGACTTAACACCAACACAGTAGCGTGATAACAGTGAAGATGATTTACTTACAATAGAGGTAGTAGCCCTTATCTACGCTACCGCCAATGGCTAATAAGGAAGCAATGCAGCAAAGCCACCATTCGGCAGCAGCAACCAACACTTGTTTAAAGGCTTCCTAATGGTATACAGGTGCACAGCTACAATCGGATTCCCGATTGTAACTGCTGTGTGTAGTGAGAAAACTATACAGCCGAGGCGGTAGCGGCAGCGGGGGGCAAGTGCCTCCTCAAATGGATGAAATGTAAACAGTGGCTCAGCCTTCACCAGTTGTCCTCGTTCCAGAAAGCCTCAGGATCGCTCAATGTACCTAAGCCATACTACCTGCTGTCCTACGATGGCTTCCATCACCTACCTGTCTTCTTCTGAGGCTGCAGCCCTCCAACCTGCGGGGCCTTGCCACTACTCTGTTGCGCCGCTGGACGCTCAGTGCCCTTCGGTGGGCTCAAATCAATAAGGGGCGATCGGCTCGGTCTCGGTGGTGAAGAAAGTGACCGATTATGAGAGTCGTGGTAGGCAGGAGATTGCTGCTGCTGCGGTGGGGGCATGGAGTCGGAGCCAAATCCCTGAGGCAGCTCTTGCTCCCTCTCTGGCCCGACGTCGCCCTCCTACCTGCATCTTTCCACTAGACAAGGTGCTCAGATACTCTGCAGCAGCCTCCCCTCTAGCACTACCACGCGGGACGCTGCTCCCGGCTGACGCTGCTGGTGGCGGACGAACCGAGTCCGAACCAAATCCCTACGAAGCAGGTAAAGGCAATACAGATGCATCCTCCACTGCTACCTCCATAGTGCCCGTTGATAACGTGCCAAGGTACTCCGCTGCCTGCTCTCCCCTAGCGGAGCTGCCATTGGTGCCCATTTGCTGGGAGAACCAGTCAGATGTCGATGCCAGCTTGGACCGGACCTGCACTTCAACCTCGCCCTACCCTCACCAGTTTTATTACCTTATCCTTGAAACCCTCATCAGTAACCGTATTATATGCATCAGAGCTCTTCTGTGCCGCCCACTGCGCGTAACTTTGAGCTGTCTCCTTCCAGCCCTCCTGCTGGATCTGCTGGCTCTGAAAAGGACATCTCCTCACCCTCCACAGTACCCCCTTTGCTTACCGCCGATCTCATCCATGATGCCGCCCCCGATATCATATTACCCAGCGGGTCGTCATCCTCCTGGGCATCATGCCAGTAGTCCCCTCCATGTGAACCTACCCCATCACATGCCTCTCATCTCCAGCCCCACCGCTTCCACCTTGATTCCGTGATCCACTATAATGATCCTGGGATGCTCCATTGCTATAAGAGTCGCTGCCAAAGCCCGTCATCGAGCTTTGGTTTGATGGGTTATGAGACACCATCGCCCCACTGCTCCGGATATTGGCAGATCTGGGCGGTGAGGAGGTACTGCGATGACTGCCACTATTAGTTCCTGCTGGTGGAGGGTCTAAGAGCAACAATAACATTTGTCTATACCACACCAGCTTGCTACATGCAGGCTTCTTCCCTTCAGCTACTGATGGCCTCTCCGGCATGGGGCTGCCATCGGCCAGGGCTTGGATGTAGTTCCTATAGTACTCAGCAGCCTTTGTATTGTACTTCTCCGGTATTGACATTTTATCTATTCCCTAAAAACCGTCTTGTCTAGGCTGGTCTCTCCACTAGTAGTACCATCTCTCGGCAGAACTGGTTGAATTTGCTGTTACCACCAACCTCCATCTTCCTCAGCTGCTTGGCGTTCCAAGTGTCCATGGTCGTGGAGCGGACAAAACTAAGGTGCACTCCTAGCGACCGGTGCTTGCCTGATGACGCAGTACTGTAGTAGAGACTATAGAGGGGTGTGTGCTACCAGAACAGACCAGGCAAAAGTAAATGCCGTAAGGCACACTGGCCCATTGGGGATTGGCTGCCCCACAGTCGCAGCAGACTGCGTTCTCCGGGTCCTCTTTCCGACGGGCCGCAAAAAAGCTTTTTGTTGCTGGATCCATTATAAACAACAAAATAAAACGCAACTGTCGGTATAGAAGAGCTCCAAGCTAGGCCGTGCAGTGTGGAGGCATTGGCCATGGTGACAGAGGATGGCCTCGTGAGCTGCGATAGAGACAGGAGGCATCCGAGGACCAAGGTGTGATGATTTGTAAGGATTAGAGGCATCAGACTTGATTACTAAGTGCTTAAAGAACGTTCTTATATCGAGTGACGCAACATGGAGAAAAGGTCGTGATAGGTTCGGCGCAGACGATTATGAGTGAGTAAATTATCGCCAAAGGACTTATTTACACGTCTATAACCGTCAAATCCAGCGAATCTTCAACTTGCTGTAGTCTAGAGACCGTTATATCACCGCATCCTGGTTCAGTACCTCTATCGCAGCCTTCAGCCGATCCCTATCTCTCGGGGCTTCCTATTAGCTTTTCTGGTATCTTTTTTCAGCAGCATATTTTTCGTACTATTGCCTGAGAACAACAATGCTGCCTAGTCTGGCTCGTACTACGATCGCTCGAGTGCCAATGCTCTCCCACTCCAGCGTTCGCCTCTTCGCTGCTGCCGCTGGTAAGTCAGCCAAGCCATCAGCTGCTACTGGGGGCTCCTCCGTCCCCAAGCTGGAAGACACTACATTGGAAGGAAGGTACTTTACAGTCGGGCCACTTCTGGCCCCATTTGGACCACAGATACGCTGCCTCGCTGTTCGCTGTTGCCAACCCCAAAGGAAAGCTGGATACGGTCTATCAGGACATGATGATGCTCCGTGATATGCTGCAGACCGAGAAGGTTTTCGCAATGTTCTGCACTGTGCCCGGTAGGATCGCGCGCCCCACACTAACCGGCATCCCTGCTGACAGGTCTTCAGAGGAACGTACGTGAGGCCTGTATTGAGGACATCTGCAAGAAGTCCAAGACCGATGAGATTACCACCAGCTTCCTAAGTACTAGTTCATACCAACTTTCCGTCACGAAATCTTCAGAGATCCTGTGTGAGAACGATCGTTTGGACCATCTGCCCAAGTTCATCGAGAAGTTCGAGGAGGTTGTCCGTTTTGAGCAAGGCCTCACCCTCTGCCGTGTCGTCACTGCCACTCAGCTCGAAGCTGCTGATAAAAAAAGGGTACTACTCGTAGGCAATTTGACATTCCTAATAATAGTCTCTCAGGTAGAGGAAGCCCTGGCCAAACGTCTTGGTCCAGAACATAAGCTGAAATTGGACTATGAGGTACTATAGGGCTCAGCGCCGTCGGTGCTACTAGTGGTTTAGGTGTCTCCTGGGATGCTTGGTGGGTTAATCGTTAAAGTGAGGGATCGTGTATATGACTATTCCGTCTCGTCAAGGCTTGATCAGCTCCAGACAGCTCTGTTGAAGCCTATTGAGTGATGATGGTGGCTCAGTAGTACGTTTTTCAAGCGTGTTGGAGAGTTTCTCTTTGAGTTTGTTGGAGTTTGGTTAACAGTATAACGCAACAGTCTGCCTCTTAGAGCTCAGGATGTCTAGCTGACACCTGGCTCTGTGAGAAGCTCAGATCACCAGACCATGCAAAATCGCCGTCCCAATGCCATCCACCAGTGCCTAGGACCAACACTGCAACATCGCCTTCAGATCTACTGCCTCACCAGCTTCTCTCTTCCGTATGGCGGCCAAGCCAGGGGTATCAGGGGCGCAGCAATCGAAATACGTCCTCCCATTGAACCAGCAACGAGGATCACCTTCGGTGGACATGCCGCCTTCACAACATCGCATCGGACGGTAGACTGCATTGCGGAGCATTACTACTGCTCGAACCGTAGACTCGTACGTGGATCGCTCCAGCATTTCCCACAGCATTTGTCGAAGGTAAAGTGCTCGGCATCATCCCAGCACTGTGGGTTTCCACCTTTATGTGGTTCACAGCAAATCTCCGGCACAAATCTGGTGAAGATAAGCAAGATCTGTTGACCAGTGGGCAGCCTACTCGTCATTCCAACACTCGTTAGTGTATCGCTGGAAGGACCCTAGAGCGGCGATAGGCACTAGTGCTAAGTAGAGGGGTCCCATGGCCGGAGCAACACGGGCCATGGTGTCGAATTCACACTTCAACGCGGAGCATACAAGTAGAAAAATGTGCCGAATGGTACACTGAGGCAGCGGTAAGGCTGCTGCTTACAGGCCCAACAACTCTTTATTAATATCGTCATCCTCATCGTCTTCCTGTGGCATGGGTACAGTGCTACTACTAGGTGGAGCAGCACGCCTATCCTCAGGCTGGTCAGATCCCTGTCCGGGTGTCTGGAGAGCTGCCATGTGTTGGTAGTACTTCAGCCAGCATGCTCTACGATAGGCCTCGAAGGCTTCTGAACAGTACGCGGTCAAGTGATCTAAAGCTCCCATTTAGTACCTTTGTCGCTTGGATCGGGCGGTGGACCATATCCCGCCTCAGCTCCTGTGCTGTGCTGCTGACCAGGTGTGGCCGAAGACATCCTTTGAAGGGCCTAACAGAGCGTTAATGGAGGCCAATCGGAAGGCCGGTATACTTGACGTTTTCGTCGCTGCAGTTCTGTTTCTTGATCATCTGATTGATGGTCATATGGGTGATTGTAGCCCGGCGGAGGAGTAGGGAAGGGGGGAGGCACTGGCATCGCCGGTGGAGACGGCATGCCATCTAAATAGAAATGGTGGCAGATACCAGCAGCCATGTTACATGGTGGGCCACGAGGAGGGTAATGATACCCAGGAGGACCGTAGGGTGGATGGCCCGGTTGGCCAGGATATCCCATCGAAGGATCTTGAGGCCACCAGCCACCGTTATGTCTGAGTGCCCACAGATCAGCATTAAATGGGAACCTCTATTACCCCTGCGGTTGCGATGCTCGTTGCTTATGGTGGTCTTCAAGCATAACCCCCAGATCCGCAGCCACTCGATCGATAGTCTCCTTTCGCCGTGCCAGCCCAGCGTCAATCTGCCCAATAACACTCTGGCCAGGCCATGGCCGATCTGGTGACCATTAGTACCTCTTCAAGCATCCGTTTCCAAGCTGGATCGCTCACAATGAGAGCTGGAGGAGCTCCAGATGATACGAGACGACGGACATCGGCAAAGTCGGTAGACGGCGGCGGTTGTACCATACCGGGAAGACCAATGGATGCCGTAGAGAGGAGCACGTCAAGGTAGAGGACGATGTAATATGCGTAAATTAATCCGATACCGGAAAGGTTTACATGTACCTAAAACTTCACGCATCGAAAATCGTCCTTCTCAAAATGATCGCTTTCCTAAATTCCATCGTCCACTTTTTCTCACCTACTACATGGGTAATCATCGCCATCTCCATAGCACTAACACTGTAACCAACCAAAACGCCGACCATCTTTCAATCGCTTGCTCGTCAGGTACTTTGGGGTTCGCTCTACCATATACAGCTTCAAGGCCATTTATTTGGAGATCAACGTCCGCTTCTGGAGGGCTGTTATAAAGCGTTATCCTCGTATTGGGTCCGGTTTAGCCCGAAAACTAGAGGCTGCGAAGCCATCCGACACCGTACTGGGTGTGACATTGGTGGAGCCTAAATCTATTGGGAGGGTCAGGCTGGTGGGTAGCGACACGGAGAGCAGTGGGCTTACCAAGCGTAAAGGCGTACACCACGCCGGTGGTAATCTCGCCGAGCCTGGTGAGATAATATCAAAGATTGACTCGAAAGCTACAGATTCCTGTGAGGGGGCCACCAGCACCGCGGCCGCTATGGCCACTCTACGAGCGGTAGGAGGATATGCAAGGTTGAATGCTTCACATAGCAAATGTCAGGCTCGCGCAGCCGCTAGAATTCATCGTACTGTGAGGCATGAGATGGAAGCAAAGATAAAGCCCGGAATGAGATTGGACACCTTCGTAGATGATCTGGAGGCTAAGGTTAACCTGCACGCCAAATTCGACCCAAAGCGTCCACTAGAGCGTGGATGGGGGTTTCCTACTGGTAATAGATTGCCTTGGCAGATGGGGGGGTATGATGGCTACAGGAGTATGCCTGAATGAAGTGGCGGCTCACTTTACTCCGAATAATCCGGCCTTCTCGACGGCACCTCCACCACAGTCCATCATTTATACTGCTAACGATGTCCTCAAGGTAATAATAGGAGGCTCTTGGATAGGGAATCTTTGGGCTTCAGGTTGACTTTGGTGTACATGTAGATGGTCATATAATAGATTGTGCTTTCTCGGTCACACATAACCCCCTCCTAGTGCCCTTACTAGGTAGCAAGAGCCTTGTGCTGGAAGGGTCTTGTGGAGTGTGTCCCTTTAGAAACTGTGAAGGAGGCTACCTATACTGGGATACGCACTGCAGGGGTTGATGTGCGTTTGTGTGATGTGGGAGCGGCTGTTAGTGAGGTACTATGGTGGCGCCTGCAAGAAGGCAACTGGTCTGAGTTGACAGGTTATGAACTCTGGTGAGCTGGAGGACGGGACTCCTGTGAAGGTCATATACAATCTATGTGGCCACTCGGTGGGGAACTACAAGATTCACGATGGTCAGGCGGTGCCGTTAGTAGACAACGGAGACCAGGTTATTGCGGATGGTTCTGTCTGGTTGACGTATGTCTTGCTTCAGAGTAAGATGAAATCTAATCAGCTTTATGCTATTGAGACCTTCGGAGGGGTTGGAGGTGGTATTACAGGATACGTCACCAGTGTGGTACTATTGGATGGAGGGTAGGGTTTTGAGGGTTACGTTTACCATACAGGGCGACCCTAGCCACTTCATGCTGAGTCCGTATTATGAACGATTCAGCAGTCTCCTGTCCTCCAACGCTAAGCGGACTCTTTCTCTTATACTAAAGAGGTTCAGCACGATGCCCTTTGCTGGTAATAGAAAGGCCAGAAGTAGTGAGAGCCTGTCGTGCTCAGATCGATGGCTCAGTGCGTTTGACTGCGGCAACCTGAGGGAGCTGATGCAATATAATGTGGTGATGGATTGTCCTCCTTTGGTGGATGCTGGTCCTGGAGGTTACATAGCCCAGTTTGAGCATACGATAATGCTAGGGGATATGGGAACGGAGATCATATCCAAGGGACCTGATTACTGAGTGTTTCTATATAGAGGAAGGGTCTGAGTTAGGGTCGATCAGCAGTGTCAGTGCAGCAGTTTTATAAGATGGCTGGTCGAGAGGAGAAGGATCCGAGGTTGATGGAGTTGGAGAAGAAGGCGAGGGGCCGACAGCCTTATGTCTATGAAGGCAGTGTTGTATATGAATGGGAACAAAATCAGGATGAGGTCATACAATGGGGGACGCTGTAATGGTTGGAGAGACCGATGCTAGGTTCACATATACGTGAAGTTGCCACCTGGATGCACCAAAGCCAATCAGCTCAGTATCATATTGGGCCCCAAGAGGGTGCAGCTGAGTCTTAGAGGAGCTAGTCAGTTGTATCTTAATCATGTGCCGTGAGTATATTATTTAATATCGAAGGTAGCTGCATTGGCTTAGGGCAGGCCTGGTTGATAAGGATGACTCCACTTGGTTTATTGAGGACGGGGAAGTCCATATAATTCTGGCAAAGGTAGGTTGGGGGGGGGCTGGTCTGGAAGGGTAAGGCTGGTAGTAGGCTCGTAAGGCAGAACTCTGGCCATCGTGCTTTGAGGGGCAGGCCCAGCTGGATGCTTTCACCCAGAACGAGGTCAGCAAGAAGCTTATGTTGGAGCGGTTTCAGGTAGGGAATCGGTGGTTCAAGGTTGAGGTGAACTGGATATGTGAACAGGAAGAGCATCCTGGCTTCGACTTCTCGGGGGCAGACTTCAATGGTAATGTGCCGAATGCAAGAGAGTTCATGGGTGGAGTTAAATATAAATAGTCGCCTCTTGGTTTCCATTTCGGTCGATGTTGCGCAGGCGGACGGGCAAAACCGAATAATCAGCTGCTGTTTATTACCAACCTAGAGTTCTATTTTAGATGGCTGATCAACGGCCGTCTATATTGGATAGGTTGAAGTCAGGGCTCAGTCACTCAACTGCCACAAAGGCTTCACAAGATATCAAGGAGCAATGGTTTGATATGAAGGCTAATACAGCATTACAGTGGCAGCAGCCTCAGGGTACTAAGGACAGGAAGGCGCCGGGTAGCCCTAGCTTTCGGAGTTGCTCTCTACTTGAACTACCTGACACCGTGCAGCCTGAGGTTGCCGTAGGAGGGCCTCGAGGTATCTTGAGAACGTCCAGGCCTGAGTCTAGACGGCCAGATATCGAGTCAACCTCTACCACAACAGTGGGGGAGGACGCCTCTGTGACGGACTGGCCAACGGACTCTAGTGTTATTACACAGTCTCGGGCGTCCAGTGCTACTGGTAGCCGAGTGCTTTACAGCGGCACATTGGAGGAAGATAGTGTGGAGATGAAGTCGGTGGAGGAAGTGCTGAAGAGGCCGTCTAGGACATTAGTGGGCTTGGCAAGTCGGCAAGAGGGAGATGGGCCAGATGAGTTTGTAGAGGAACGCTGGTTGCCGACTGTATCGCGCCAAAGGCGAAAATCTGTGGATCCCACTTGGGCGATCACGAGGGTGGATGATACTGGGCCCACAGTAAGGCTGGACTTGAGTTATCAGATGCTTAGCAGCAGTGATGGTATGGCTTTGGTGAAAGGGAAAGGCAACATTCAAGAGATTGACTTGTCCTGTAACAACTTGACGTCATTCGTTTTCACCGAGGGTAGTGATTGGCGCAAGTTGGTGACTCTGGACTTGTCATCTTGTATGCTGACGGAGCTCAGTGCGGCACGGGACTGTTGGCCGCCACAACTGAAGCGTCTGTCTGTTGCTGATAACAGCCTAAGGAGCTTCAGTGGAGGCGCTCTTCCGAGAACTCTGGAAATATTGGAGTGCCAGCGAAATCGCTTGGAGAGCTTGGAAGGTGTCGAAGTCTTGAACAGACTTATTCGGCTGGATGCTTCCCATAACAGTCTCGGCTCCGAGGCTATTGATAATGCGTTGAAGCCATTGCGGAATTTAATGGTCATCGATTTGGGCAATAACAGGATCGATAAGATAGGCTCTGGCACTCTCCTAGGGCTGCGGGCTCTGAAGGAGCTTTGGCTGGACGCTAATAGTATTAGGAGCATCTCCTTTATCCCCAAAGGCAACAGCTTGTCTGTTATCTCTGTTGCTTGTAATAGACTGAGGAGCCTGAAGGGTCTGCCGAAGTGCCCTCAGCTCATCGAGCTTTATTTGTCTCGTAACCGTTTGTGCACCGTGGAGGGCATTGCTGAGGTCTGTCCGAGCTTGGAAGTGCTGGAGCTGGCAGATAACAGGCTGGAGGAGGGGAGGCCTGTTGCCAAGGAGTTGTCGAATTTGGTGGACCTTGCGGAGCTAACAGTAGGAAAATGGTCGGGCGTAGTTTAGTGTGGTCTTATAGATTAGCGGCAATCCATGTTCATTGTTGCACTCTTGCTCGGCTCAAGGGCTCTATCGTTGTTGTGGGCGACTGGCTGTATTGGATGGCATACCATTAAGAGGGAGTCATAGGAAAGCAAAGAAGGAAGAGGTAGTGGGGTGGGTGGTCCTGGCAGGAATCGCTCCACAGAGCAGAGTGTGAGATCCCTCGAGTGGGGGTCGTCTTTCTAGTGTTGGGTTTACTAAGCACTATTTCAGCTACCGTGGCCGTTACCTGTGATGATGGATGATACTGATCGGCCCACAACAGCCGAGTCTATGGCTATACAGGATAGGTTAAGGCCGATGCTGAGTGGCTTCTGGGATGAGGATAAGGTACTGTAGAGAGGGGTCTGCTGCAGACCGTCTGCAAGACATGGGGGAGCTGCTGTTCGATCAGCTGCGCGCTTTATCTTTGTAAAGTGGTTATTCAGTGGTAGTTCAGAAAAGCATCTTCGCGCTTTCGGAAGCCGAAAGCGGTGCAATCAGCCTTTACATTCCTCAATGGTGAAATTGATCCCGCTGTCCGTGAATGTGGTTTCCTCACTCGCAAAGAAGATCTCTGAACCCACGGGCTCTCGTCGGAAGGCTTCTTCATTACGACTGGTTTATAGATGTTAATAAGTCTAATATTTCCGGATCAGAGGTATCACGTGCTCCTCGCATACGCAGCTCGAGCGGTGTCATAGGTGTGTTCTGTCCAGCAGTCGATAAACATAAGGGTTGTGGTATTATGACTAAATGTCTTAGTTTATATATGAAAGTCATCGATGAGCCATGAAATTATCCTCCCTTTGTAGCTACGAGAGAAGTGGACGAATGCTATGCATCGAACGTTAGAGGACCTAGACTCGGCAACGAAGAGGTTGACCAGCTCAGCTGAGGAGGACCTTGAAAAGTGAGGTTACGGTGGCTGGTTAGCTAGTTAGTTATGCTCATATTAGGATGTCAAAATGGCTAGCAGAGGCTCAGGCTGTCATAGAAAAGGGTGCCTATCTGACTGAAGGTCACGACCAGTGGGAGCAGGATATTACGGTGAGTCTTAGACCGGAAATAGATAAGACAATGCAGCGATCGAACAGGTTGATGCATCCGACGTGTAATTCAATAGATTCCCGGAAGGTTGACTGGCATGCCTCGTCATACGTACATTAAATCGTGTTTAATTGCCGTGAGGACTCTTAAACGGTTGTGTTATGTAAGGGTGTGCCGACTTCTCCTTACCAGTTTTTATGGCTTTGCCAGAGTCAAAGGAGCACCCTCCCAGTGTGCCCCTCCCAGTGGCCATTTTGCTATATGTTCTTCTCTGCTCTCTATTGGCCATCATCAACACATTTATCCACTATGAGCAACGGGAGAATCACACCTTCTATGGTACCAACAAGTTTATAGTAGTCACCTTGGCCGAGGGTAAGCCAGCCGCTGCCTCCGCGACACTTAAAGATTCCCTTTTTTGTCAGCTATGAAGTTACTATTATGCGTCTTGTTATATCTGGCCATGTCTCGGAGGGCATCTCCGGATCCTCCATCGGAGTATGGACTGGTTACGATAGTTCGTTATAAGAGCCTCAAAGAGGCCTTGGCTTACTGCGTCCCTGCTGTGGGTTCGATGCGCAGCTGAGTGAGTGGAAAGTATCTTTGCTCTCAGGTGGTGTACTTGATTGAGAATAACAGCCTGTTCGTCGCCCTCGATTTGTTGGACTCGTCTGCTACCTTCCAGTTGCTGCTCAACGTCAAGATTGTTATCACAGCGTTGCTCTTTCGGTATGCCCGAGTTGCTCTATTACTCCCTGTACTGGACTTCTCTCAGGTTCTTCCTCGGACGAGATCTTTCTGCAGCCCAATTTGCATTTACTGTCTTGTGTTCCATTGGCCTTTGTGTAGCGGTGGTCTCATCGGGGTCGGAGGGCGAAACCGAGGGGACGGGAGAGAGCCAATGGCTTAGAACTCTGATGGGTGAGGAAGAAGATTCGCTTCGTTCTTCTGCGTAGGTTATCTGTCTGTCACCAGGTGCTGCTATCGTTCTTGTCGTGTCCCTCTTGGCGTCGTTCTCTAATATCTGGGTGGAGTACCTCTTCCAGGACCGAGATAGCGATATTCCCTTTCTAGTGCGCAACAGTCGGATATACATGTGGGGCGCGCCGCTCAATTCGATAGCTGTAGTGGGAGCTGCAATAGTGACAGGAGAGATGCCGACCATTGCAGCATTCAAGGCAGCTCATGGTAAGCTCTCCGGGGAGGTGGCCTTTCTCGTAGTGGGGTATTTGGTGCAGTGTACGTTACTTACCCAAAACGAGCTGTAGAGGTTCTCAAATAATTCACATGTAATGCTATATACCCAATGGGCACTACTAAAGGGTATACACATGGGTATTACCAATATGCATCTTTGCACCTAGGCATGAAACGGTTGATCGATTTATTACATGTGCTTCTTCGCCGTGTGTTCTAGTACTATGTTACGAGATTTTACGGTCGTACGCTCAATAGCAGACGAGGAGTTATTAAGAACGAAATATTATATTTCTTTGGAGAGGGCTGTATTATCAGACATATGTATAATGGATGAATTTTATATAATCTAGTACGTATGTATATTGACCAAATTCGACGAATACCCCACCGGTCTTAGAACATTTGAGATTGGGCCCGACGCAATCTATCATTGACTCACATGGTCTTCATTGACAATAGATCCTCAGCAGCGTATGTTCGGATAGCATACTACCGTAAGGGTGGCAATATGCTACCGTAAGGGTGGCAGTATGCTACCGTAAGGGTGGCAATATGCTACCGTAAGGGTGGCAATATGCTACCGTAAGGGTGGCAATATGCTACCGTAAGGGTGGCAATATACTACCGTAAGGGTGGCAATATGCTACCGTAGGGGTGGCAATATGCTACTTGCTTGTACAATAAATGCGTAATGTACAAAATCCTACTCCTACAGTAATAATGTACTGGTGTTCTTTCAGTTACCGCTGCAGGTTTAACAGTGGTAGGTTTGGCAACAGCGACGATACTCAACTATGGCAATAATATGATAAATGCCTACCTTAATGCCGGCACATTGATTCTTACAGTAGCTGTGTCAGCATTACTATTCTCGGACTACTCTAAAGTGAAGTCCCCATGGTTCCTCCTGGGAGCGGTGCTAGTGTCAGTATCGGCGATCGGCTACCGAATGGCAGCTCGAGGTCCGACCAGTGTGGGGCAGCCGACAGCTCGTAAATATGCCCGAGTAGATGGTAAAGTGGACAGATTGAGTACCATTGACGAGGCCAGCGATGAGGAGTCTGCCATATCCGAAGCTGAATGAGATATTTACACGCCACATTTCGTAATAATTTAACATCACCAATGCTTGTTTCCTTTTTTGTCTTCGTTGTGCTGCCGCGTTGGTATCTTCGTCGATGCTTGCACTGCAGTTATTAAATGCTCTACTACGGTGGTTTCTCCGCTCCAGCTATACCTCCCTTCGCCTACTCAGCGCCGGTCCCTCCGCCTCACGAGGAGATATCTCTAGACCAAGATGATGATGTTCGACTACCAATGCCGGTCTCTGCCAGGCTCGTCGGGTCCAGGATCGTGGCCATCGATCCGCCTGCTGACCATGCAGTATCGAGACACTCCTCTATAACATCTCTTGGGGCCGCCTCGTATGTGCAACAGATAGCCGCTCCGGCTCGACAGGTGGCAAGATTCCCCTCGGCCTCTGCCCTTCAACGGGGCTCGGTTACTGGTCGTGATCCTATCGAACGGCTGCCTGCCTCCACTCAAATGAGAGCGGCCTTGCTGAGGTCGGCATCGGCTAGGCCTTCCGTGACCAGGACTACCTCACACGAAAGATTCACCCGGCATACTGTGTCGTCCTCTAACAGGTCTCTGTCAGCGAAGAGCCTTGCGCCGAGCCCGACTAACAGGCTGCGCGCGGAGGCACTTCGAGATGAGATTGCTGGTTTGAAGAGGAAGATAGTGCAGTTGAAGGATGACAGACAGACGAACCGTGAGACCATTGAGGTGCTCACGCAGGTCATCAGCGACTTGGGCCGCTCCACTGCGTTCGCCAACTCCTTGGCCCGAAGCCAGTCTAGATCAGGCCGCACCTTCTGATGGGCGACATTAAGCCTGTCGGTAAGGTGTGCTATAGGGTGGTGAGCTCGTCCCTCCTCCATACACGCTATTACAAGCTGTCCATGATAATACTGTTGTACAACAGGCGTGGCTTTTGTTAAGTGATGGGGCGAATTGGTGGGACTGCGGCGGTAGTTGACTTTTTCGATCTATCTACAAACGTGAGTATGTCCAGTGATGATGACGACTTGTCGCCGGAAGATTCCTCCTCGGCTGATATCCTAGTCGAAGAGGGCTCCGATTCTAGCAGCCCCACTGAGGAGTCTGTAGGGGTCTACTGTTGGGGTGACAACTGGTGCGGTCAGTGCCTTGCTGTCAATGAGGAAGGCAAGAGCACGGTAGATAGGTGAGGAGGATCAGGACTTGAGGCCGCCGTTGGAGTCGGTCATGTTAGGCCCCAGAGGGTGTGTGAGCTCGATCAGCGGCATCCGAAGTCCCTATGTGTTGGCCCGGAGTGCACTATGGTCGTTAGCGACTCTGGAAGGGTGTATGGCGGAGGTAGCTGGGAGTAGCTCAGGGTCCCAGCTTGAAGGGGCATATGATCAGGTCTGAATGAGAAGGGTTATATTACTGGTCCGGATGGTGATGATTCTGAGGAGCTTTTCAAACCGAGATTGGTGGCCTATCAGGAACTTGAGCAGAGTTTTGTAAGCTCGACGTGGACGTGTTGGGTGGGATGCCTTCTTGGCAGGTGTCAGCGGTGAACTGTGGTGACCATCATACTGTTGCACTTACCAGTAATAATGTGGCTGTTAGCTGGGGAAGGGATAATGAGTTCGGTCAGGTGAGACTACTGGATTCGGAAATCTAGCTGTTATTACTTATTACCTTACTATTACTTATTACCTTACTATTACTTATTACCTTAGTATTACTTATTACCTTACTATTACTTATTACCTTACTAAA
>JAAPAO010000234.1:7916-26128 GCA_013115145.1 Perkinsus chesapeaki | reverse complement strand
TACTATTACTTATTACCTTAGTATTACTTATTACCTTACTATTACTTATTACCTTACTATTACTTATTACCTTACTATTACTTATTACCTTACTATCACTTATTACCTTACTACTACTTACCATCTTGTTGGTATTTATATAGGCCCCCGTTTTACTATGATCATTTTTGCCTTGTAGTTGATTACCCGATTTAGGCCCTATTCAGTGCTAATCCCTCCGTTAGTTCGCATTGATACTCTCATCTTTAGGTCGGCCATGGTCAACCCACAATCAATCCAGTGGCACCTAGGATGATGATAACACCTCAGGAAGTGTGTCAAGTTGCCTGTGGTAGCGACTTCACTTTGCTGCTATTAGAGACCGGGGAGGTCTATGGAACTGGCAACAACTCCCTAGGCCAGCTAGGTCAGTCTCCAGACGCCGGGTTTTACTTGATGAATCTTGTGGTTCCAGGCACTGGTACGACGGATGAGATAACATCACCGAAGCCGGTCCTCAACTGTGGCCAAACCTACGGAGTGCCAATGCGTCAAGTGTCTGCCGGGGATGCCCATGCAGCAGCTGTCTCCATATCGGGTGTTCTATTCACATGGGGCTCCAATAGGAAGGGACAGCTTGGTCGGGAAGTGGGTTAACCAAGCGGCATTGTCTCAGTACGATGCTCCGCTGTCAGGACGCTGGTCATCACGAGCTCGTGCCTGGGACAGTGAGTTGTCTGCCACCAGGCAAGGCTGTTCAGATGGCATCATGTGGCGCACAGCACACAGCGGCTGTCGTGCAAGGAGGACAAGTCTTTCTGTGGGGCGACAATTCCTTTGGACAGTGTGGAGTGGATCCTGCCGAAGAGCCGAGTCTGCCTATACCTGTAAATCTTCAGGCTAAGAGTAAGCCTGGTCATAACTCCTGCGATCCTCGAATGTCGGCTCTTCAGATGTCTGGAGAACTGTTGCTTGCGGTGGCCAACATACTCTCTTCCTTGACGTCAACGGCCAGCTTTTCGGTTGTGGCAACAACGATAGCGGTCAGCTCGGCACGGGAGTCCCGGGCCATTCTGGTCAGCTGAGGCCTACGCTTATGCCTCGAACTCTGGCTGTGTTTTCGGTCGCCGCTGGTAAGAAGGGACGTTCTCTGACTTGGCCATCTTCCGGCAGGTCGCAGCCACTCGGCAGTGCTCGCCATTAAGTCTGCTGAACGCCCTATGGTCCCTCGGGTGAACACATCTGTGCCGAAGGAATTGGACACGGCCGGCTTGTTTAAGACTCATTCGATGGCAGTTGCAAATAGCGGCAACCGCAGAACAACACCAGCTAGACCAGCAGTAGGAAAAATAGCGGAGCGAAGCAGTTTAGTTTTCATTTTTCAGACCGTAGATCCTGCCGAAAGAGCCTCTTTGCGGAAGCAACGACGCATGATATCAACACCTGTACGAGGGGTACCCGTGGAGCCGACTACCTCCGACAGCGGCGCGCTGAAGCGGAGCGACAAGGGAGAGCGTGTGGCTGGCCATGCGCGGGAAGCATCGGCGCCAGTAAGCGAGGCGACATCGTTGATGTCTGACAACTCGGGGGGAAGCACGGCTCGCGGTCTGCCGAGGACTATCAGCGGCGGCAGCAAAGATTACCTGTCACAGAAGGCGGGTGGACGGGTGAGGCTGATAGAGGATAGCGCATGGAAATTGGATGGTCGTGGTCTTTCAGATATCTCTCACGCGGTCATCTCGGGATGGTGTTATCCACGCAATGCTGCGACAGGTGGTAACTCCTGGCGTTGGCTCCACCTCCTTCGCAGCTCTCTCGGCTGAATCACTCCAGCGAATGGTGCGCACATTTATTAGTGCTAAGAGCAACGGGTCACCTGATGACTACATTAATAACATAGCGAATGATCTCAAGCGATCTCTATTGGCCATATTCCGCACACAGGACGGCATGCAGATCCTCAACTCCAGTCTGCTGTACCCTGGCCACCGTAAATCGGTGCTGGATGCTCAGACGGCCTACGCGTGCTTCACTGAGTTGTGGCAGTCGGAGGCCTTCCAGAAGAGCAACTTCGAGCAGGAGCTGGCTTATGTGGTTCGAGATTCTCTGATAGACATGAGCGGAAAGAGCTTGGAAACTCCCGATCAACTTCGGGGGATCCTCACTATCATGCTTTTGCCGCTGATGGATCGACCAGTTGGCATCTGGTGTAGGCAGCGTATGGGCGAACTCATCTCCTGCCTTTCGCCTACAGGCAAACTCGCTCTGGTAAGAAATGGCCAAAAGCGAGAAGTTTAGTTCATTTGCTTGTTTGTCAAGTGAATAGTAGCCTCCTTAGTGTCAGTAGTACTGGAGGGGCCATATCTGTTCTACTTAGTAGAGCACATCCTCACAGCGAGGGGCATAGTGCTGATATGAAGACGTTAATTCGTCTATATATGAAGCGCGGCTAACTAACTCCCTTCGCCATCCTCAAATGTATCACGTGGCAGCCTTCGACCTTTTCAGGTCGATCTTATAGCCAACGAGTGCCCGCAACATTATATACTCACCGATTGTCTCATCAAGACGTGGCTCAATCAGGCCAATTCTTTGGCCAATGAAGTGCACAATTTAGGCGGCGGAAAGATGGCAATTCTCAGTCAAGTAAGCCTCTGTTGTAGCGCACCTTTTAAACCTTTCTGCCTCAGTCGATGATCGTCCTCACCATTATTATATGTGCAGCGGAGAAGGTAGGACTTCCAGGCGCGGACGAAATCACCGTTAATGGCCTGGTCGATGCCATACCGCCAGATGTGGAGTTCATGATGTATTCTCAGACTTGGGCTCAGGAGTATTTGAAGTAGGCAGCCCCACTGGTGGCGATGTTATTCGATGCTTCAGGCCGGATCCGAAGGGTGGGCGACCAATAGGGAGGCTGCCGAGCAAGCTGGAGGTTCTGGGCAAACCGGAGTGTGTGGGGCCTAATACGAGTACGGTGACCGAGTACATGGCGTCGATGCTTGGTTACGGCTCACTTGTGCCACTTGCATTCAAGAACAAGGTCTTGCAGATGGAGAACATATTGAGGCAAGTTAAGCATAACCAGGAGCATCTACAGGTAACAAAGAGCTTCCTCTAGATCGAAAATGATGCTGTTCGAGTTCAGGCGCATCCCAATCTGATGGTTGACGCTATGATGAGAGGCGTGCGTCCTAAGACAGTGCTTCAAGTGAAGGTCAGGAGGGACCATATCATACAGGATGCCCTGCGGGTAGTGGCTGAGGTGAGTCCATGGCTCCCTGCCACTTGGACGCCATATGTGTCTTTATCAGGCGGATGACCAACAATTGAAATTCCCTATGATGGTCCAGTTCGAGGGTGAGGATGGCGTGGACGAGGGCGGAGTCCAGAGGGAGTTCTTCGATATACTTTGCAAACAGCTATTCGACGCTCAGTAGGATCATATCGCAGGCATCCGCTGATCAGTGATGATGTTAAGATACGGAATGTTCGAGTATCTTCCAGAGGCTCGAGTTACATGGATCAACCCCAATTCTGTGGAGAGCCCAGATAACTTTCAGCATGTTGGCACCCTTATCGGGCTGCTAGTCTACAACAACCTGCCTGGACTTGGTGTAAGCAATGATGCTTGTTCACTCTAAAGTCTCACTCATTGGCGCCGCAGCTTAGGGCCCTAAGCTTGGTCCCTATGGATCACACTTCGGGCAGGCGCTAGTGCATCCCAACCAAAAAACTAGTTATGCATGTTGCCTTCGCGCTTTTTTGTTTTTGTATTGTATTTAAAAGCTTTTATTGTTCGGGTCTAGCGTGATCTGAATAATCGTGTGTCAATTCTGCTCGACTTCAGGTGCCCTTCCCACGTGTGCTGTTTAAGAGGCTGCTGCAAGGACCTTCAGCCGACCTTACCATGGAGGATTTAGAAGAAGTTTATCCTGAGGAAGCCCGCAGTCTCACACACTTGCTTGAGTACGAGCCCAAGGACCCAGAGCATGCTGACGAGGAAGTTAAGGTGGGCCCCGCCGCTGCTCACCGGCCGATGTGGGTCATGGAACTGCCGCTCAGGACACATTTTGTATATATTTCAACGTGTCGTATGATTATTATGGGGAGAGCCGGAACCATGACTTGATCCCTGATGGTGCCAATGTTCCTGTTACCTACTCAAACCGGGAGCAGTTCGTAAGGGAGTACATTCAGTGGATGCTGGTGGATAGCATCAAGCCTCATTATGACCCTTTCGAGAAGGGATTTTATAGGGTTCTCGGAGAGTAAGCTTTGCGAGACTCCACAGTTGCCTCAATATCGCTGCTGCCAGTTCCTTAACACTTTGTACGCTGACTCCGGTTGACCTGCACGCTATTTTATGCGGCGAACAAAAACTTGACTTCGAGGCGCTTCGGAAGTCAGCTCGATATGAGGGTGCTCCATTCAAAGATGACTACCCGTACATCCAGGCCTTCTGGAAGATAGTCACCCAGTTAAATGATACCCAGGTGAGCTTGGATTCGTGGTGCCCGTTTATCAGATGTTCCTCAGAAGCGACAATTCCTCAAGTTCGTCACGGGGAGTGACCGTGTTCCGTTAGGAGGGTTAGGCGCTATAAAGGTAACGTGAGGCATCGCCTGTACTCAGTTCTTGGAACCACCAGCAACAGCTGAACTAGTCGCTCTGAGAATCACGATGCTTGCCCTAGAAAAGATACCCTCATCATTTCTCCGTGTTGCTGAAGTTTTAACCATTAACGTTCATTGGTCGTTTTCCGAATCCATTCTCTATTCTTTCACTCTTCACTGTAGTTGCATAGAAACCGGTGTAGCCAGGAATCGCGGCCCGCATATGTGATTTGCTATTTCAGATGACCGTCCAAAAGAATGGTGGCGAACCCACTGACCGCTTGCCGACTGCCTATACATGTTATGATGTGTTGTTGCTGCCTGAGTATTCTAGTGCGGATAAAATGAAGAGCATGCTCCTCTCTGCCATCGAGAATAGCGAGGGCTTCGGACTGCAGTGACATCGAGTCCTTGATAACTATATATTAATCGACCTATATATTTAATAACACACTTATCCATCGACATTGTTGCATCCACTATATATTGTCGATGGTCAACTGCGTGAACCTTTCTAGTTTTATCAACCTTCATCTGGAGTCAGCCTTGAGTTAGAGTATGCATGGCCCGAGTATTCACCGGCATGCTTTACTCCGTCTTAGCTTTAGAAGTGAATAGTATCTTACGTCCGCCGCCGCTGTTTAATTTCCTATTGTCAGCTATCGGCAGTATTTGATCTACGATGGCGGCCGATAGCGGCATCATATGTGTTGATGCTGCCGACTTAACGGCAGTTCTCCTCGATAGGAGCAATATCCCTGACAAACATTTGAAGAAGATAATACTGGATATCTTTGAAAAGCGAGTTGATCGATATGCCCAAGCCAATGCAACTGAGGACTCTCCCCCAGTTAAGGCATCTGATGTGCTTTTACGATTTTACGATGATGTTAAGATGATGTAGGTCATTGGCACCCGCCATTCCATCATGCATTTAATGCTAATAGATACGAGCAGCTTCCGGCCGACGATATAAGCTCGCCGATTGTCGAAGACAGCATTACGGATTTTTGCGCGGATTTATGGTAGATCCGCGGAGTGATGTAACGCCTGACTTTATTATGCCAGGCTGGCTTTCGACCCGAATGCCCAAGATGTGAAGCGTCGCTGCAGGGGTGTCGTGATAAGCGCCCGAGATCTCGTCGTAACGGAAAAACAGTCTACACGTAAGTAGTTAAAGTGCTGCTTAGATACTCTTCATCGGCAAAAGATGTAGCTCTATGTTTTATAGTGTCCTAGGCCATCCTTGAGATACTGTTGTGGATTTGTTGCGCCAATATCTCGCGTATATTAGTCGTTCTCAGTTAATCCGGCATGGCAGCTGTTGCCTTTACGAGCCAGGTTGTCGCTGTCACATTCACCAACGCGTTGGAATGATATACCGTAAGTGTCCGACCAGCTGCATCCGTGAACTTCCTCATTAGGTACTCTACTATGGGCAGAGACAACCTGTGGAAAGACCTTGGGCAGCCTATCAACAGGCTTAGTCTGCAGTTTTATAAGTCAGCTAAGCTCGAGAAGGGCTTCCAGGTTAGTCCAGCCTTCTCGGTTGGCATGAAAAAGAACTTTTGTATTCAGGTCAATCACTCTTTGCACGCTGACCGCCTCGGTGTTATGTGGACCACAGTCTTGGTATTATTCGTATTAGTCGTAACATGGTTCCGGTATAGGCTGCTCATGACCAAAGCAGGATCATTCTATTACTGCAGTGACGATACAGAGAAGACAATGACTATATTAAAGTACCGATGGCCACCACATGTCAGTCACCCTCCACCCTCATTACGACTGCTAGGTACGCTGCGACAGAGCCTCTTATGATGTTCGCTCTAGTGGGTATCTTGGAGATAATAGTATGTCTTGCACTCAGAGGACGGAGAACTCTTCTCTTGGATTTCTTCGATGATTTACAGGTCAGCTTTGTTCGGTTTTTATAAGCTTATACGTATCTTTGCTCTAGGCATGCTACTCGCTGTTGGCAGCGTGCCTTACTCTACTGTGGATGCACCTCGGCCCTAAGGTTATGGACTGGTAACATTGTCACCACTAGTTTTCTCCGTACAACTGTTTTGTCAGGTACTGTTGGCCACCAGAACGCACATACACCCTAGCACTTACGTATATACTATCGGCATCAGCATTTTCCTTGCGCTGGACTCAGTATGTTTTCGTGTGCATAGCCATAACAGCTTGTGCGAGTAAGCCTCCCCACATCAACGCATTGTTCATATCCCACTGTTTCATTTTTTTCAGTTATCCTGCATTTACTCCCTAGCGGCGCCCATGATGGTCAATTCCCATCACTTAGCATTTTGCCCACTGCCACATTTTATGTTGTCGTCATAACTTGCGTCATTCTCCTCACTATTTACAAGTACTTTTATCGAAATATAGTATTATTCTATGCGCTCCTTGGTAGGTATGTCTACGAGGGAGTGCTCCGTGAGGATTTCGTTCTGCACTTATCGTTGGCTAAAGAGGCCGGCCGCTGCAACGCTCTCCTCACGAACGTCCTCCCCGAGCGTATTCTAGACACGTTAAAGAAGAGACAGGATGTTGTTGATTCTATGGAGGGTGTTCGTCGTGATTCGGGTTTGGTCCTCAGTCGAGAATTGGGTAAGCTTCATATGGGTCTCTCTGACTCAGCAAAACTAACATGTACAATAGTACTGTGTTGCTCTCAGGCATCACCGAATCAGTCAAGGACGTAACGATCATGTTCTCGGATATACCTGGCTTCACTGCCCTTTCAATGAAGATATCCCCGCGAGAAATCGTTCTTACACTCAACGAGCTTTTCTGTCTCTTCGACGAGCTAGCTCAGGAAGAGGGTCTGAGCAAGATTAAGACCGACGGAAATCACTATATGGCCGCTGCTGGCCTGCCGCAGTCCAATCTCATACATGCCCCTGCGGTCTGTCGAATGGCACTACGTATGATGGACGAAGTGGCGAGGCGTAACGCTAGTATCACCCGAAGGTCGAAAGGCATCACGAACGCACTCGAGTGCTGGGGAACGATCCATGAGGTTAACTGTGATGCTATACAGTATATATACGAAGATAGTTCCGGTGCTGAGTCTGACTCTACGGCCCAGCTGACTGAGCAAGAGGACAGTTTCCCGGCATCTAGCAGTGACACTTCTGGCTCTGTTTTCCTTGGTATACCGGTTCCTCTTAGAGTGGGCATTGATAGTGGTGACTGCATTGGTGGCGTTATTGGTAGAAAGAAGTTCATATACGACATCTGGGGTGATTGTGTTAACACTGCCTCACGTATGGTTGAATATGGCGAGATTGGTTGCATCCAGATTACCGACGCTACTAAGCAGTGGCTTGACGTACTCGCCCCCGGCTGTTTCGAGACCGAGAGTCGTGGAGTGTACAACGTTAAAGGCAAAGGTCCCATGCTGACTCATTTTCTCTTGGATGAGATAAAGGACTACAAAGCAGTTATTCGGGAACTACCTGAGCCTAGTGATGTATCATCGTCTTCTGTTAGGAGACGAGTTTTCTGATCGCAGTGTGCCACCTAATTCTCAACTTCTGTACTCATCGTTCTGGTCATCATCATCGTACTCGTCATTGTGGCTCAAAGCACAGTGCTGAGCGCTTTCAAAGTATCCTATCTTTTTCACGGTAAATAGTCCTGGGATAATAGTCTTGTTAATATCGTAGTAGCAATGTTTAGCTGAACTATCGTCAAGTCGGCATCGTCAATATTCTGTATATTATCGCTCTACTGTAGCACTTTTGCATACCATTCCCACAGCAACTGCGACGTGAGATCTTCGGCGTAGCGATGGACATTTCCCCCCAATTCTGACGTTCCTCCTAGGATTTCTACGTGGCGATGTGCGATTTGTTTGCTTTTATCTCCTTGATATCAGATTGTTTTTTTGTTTTAGCATCACGATAGTTCAGTTGCAACCACTTGGATTACTGGTGGCCCAATTCTCTTATGTTGAGTTCATGCAAAGGCCACTCGGGCAGCATTCCTCAGTAAATTCATTTTGTCAGACTTTTTTTGATATGATGTGGATGGCTTCATCTGTTGGCATAACCGAGCGCTTCGAATGGTGGATCGCTTGCCATTGTGCATTGTTCCTGGCCTTCTACTGGTTCTTATCTCCATTGCAACATATCCAAGACAAGTCTCACAACTCTCAGTATTTCTGGGGCCTACACATCTTGACGTATCTTCTACTCGTTAACGTTCTGAGGCACACACCTTCGGCGCCGAGGGGCTTAACGGTCCCTTTCCAGTTCACAGATGTCGCGACCTTCTTTCTACCTGCGCTCTTGCTCGGAATTCCTGGTTTTTGTCTAGTCGAAGGTATGTTCAGAACCAGAGGGCTCTCGGCTATCAGAACGTTCAGAGAGCTTGTTAACAACGCTTTACTTATGGCATCAGCTGTGAGTTTGCAGTACGGCTTCTGCACCCGCCAAAGAGGAGACTTGCCACCGAGTCTTGCCACTTATTGTGAGTGTCTAGATCACCCCGTGGCGTTACAGTTCCCGGTGGTTCTCACCATTGGAGGCCTCTACGTGTGCTCCTTGACATTCCAAATGGTCCTTGGTAGACGGCACGGTTTCTTCTCCTGTGGACCACCTATCGACACCAATGTTAGCGAGGCAGAGAGGCTCAGAGGACCGCACCCTGCTCTTCGCAAGTCGATGGTCCCTTGGTATAGCCTAAGCATGACAACTCATCTCTTTGATCTCGTTCTCATGGTCAAAGTATTTCTCGGTAAATTTGATGCTCGGGTGCTCCTGTCTGCTCAATCCAAAGTTGCTAGCACACCGTTTGAAGATCTCTCCAAAAAGGACGAGGTGTGGTTCGATTTTCTTGCTGATGGTGGTGATGGTTTTGATTCCACTTATACGATATCACGCCTTCTGGCTCAGCCGCACTTGTCTGTTGAGCTCCCAAGGGATAGCGATATCTACCCTAAACTGCGCAAAGTCCTCAACTGTGATGACGGGGCGCTCCGCTCGAGATTTTCAAGCGGTGCTGATGACTTGGCTACCTTCTCGATGAAAGGAGCGCGCTCATTGCCGTCCTTCCAGCCGCTACACGACGACTCCCCTGTCTCAACTAGTGTCAGGGCTTCCTCTAGGCGGCTAAGTCACATTTTAAGACCCGCACATTGCAACAAGCTTATGCTACCGAGAGCTAATGTTGTCTTCCACGGCGGCGATGTAGCCTATCCTTTCCCCTGCCATGAGGAGTTTGTTAATCGATTCATTCGCCCACTGGAGTGGGCATTGCCAAGAGCCGGGCCCGAGGAAAAAGACTCGCTTGATCAGCCACAGATGTTCCTGATACCAGGCAATCACGACTGGTAGGCAGCCTTGCATATGCCCTGGCATGAGTGAGCTCTAGGTACGATGGCCTTGAGACTTTCCTGCACTGGGTGGTCAACAGGCAGTCTGTGGCTGGCTGGCGGCTGCCACAGAAGCACACGTATTACGCAGTGAAGTTACCCCATGGATGGTGGGTTTGGGGCCTTGATCTTGGCCTCTCCTACGATCTAGATAGACCGCAGTATGATTATTTCTGTGGGCTACTCACTGGCGGCCAAGTGGAGGCCGAGGACCGCGTGGTGGTACTCACTCATCGGCCCAACTGGGTCTTTGATGTCGCCATGTGCGAGGTGGGTTGCTCCTATGCTGCTGTCTGCTGCCGCTGTTCATTACTCTATCAAAACGTTCTCCTCAGAGAACGGGCTATATCCTCAACGATCTTCTGGATAAGATAGGCGAGCCTAGACTGGCCATGCGTATTGCTGGTGATCTTCATCATTATACCAGATACATGCCTGGAGTGAGCGCACCAACACGCTCTATCAAGCTCATACCATCTTTCCTACATCTATCCAAGCATTGTCCTTCTCTCAGGATGGTCCGCAAGGTCCTCCATTGGTAACTTCTGGTGGCGCTGGTGCCTTCCTGCACCCTACCCATTACCCCGAACGAGACTTCCTCCGAGAGGAGAGTGTTACTGCGAGGCTTGGGGAGCAAAATTGCAATGGGAATGCCTATGCAGCTGGGGGCGCCTCCCTTGAGTTGCCAGAGTCCATAAGCAAGGCGTCGGGGACGGGGTATCAAGTCGCTCTGTCCTGCTACAAACCGCTGCGATTCAGATACGAGAGGGTATGCTCATATCCAGACGAGGATGTCAGCCGCAGACTAACTTGGCTTAACCCCACGCATTTCCGCAATAGGAACTGGGGGGCTGATGTCGTCCTTGTTCTTTCGTATATACTCATGGTATGTTGGCTTATACTTCACTTAGCTTCTCTAATCCATCATCTCAGGTTGTCTCTGTTATACCACTTTGTAGAGCGACCAGAGTTCTATCCCAACCAGACGCTTGGCTGGTGTTTGGCGAGTTCATTAGTATGATAATGGATGCGCTGTATCAGATATACAGCAATTCGTGGGAACCGGATCACTTCAACTTTTCCAGCTCAGGGCCTCAGGTACATATCTCTCTTCACCCATTTTTGTTTCCTTGGGTCTATGATGGCCCTTGCAGAATCTCATATGGGCATACCGTGGAAGTAGTAGGCTAGTCGGCGGAGCACCTGCTACAAACGCTGTTCAGGCTCGGCGTAGGTTTTGTGCACTACGCCTGTCATGCGATTGCCGCGGTTGTTTGTATATGCCTGGCCGAATGCGCTATTGTTTATTTGGCACACCTCGACACAGTAACCAGCAGTGAGCCCCCAGAGGTCGTTCGGTTCCTGGATAGCTTGATTCTTGATATTACGGGATATAAGGTGGGACTGTCGGAGAGCGGCTGGTCCTATGATTGGCGTCCTTCAATAGGTACCTTTCTTTCTATTACCATCATCTATTAACGCGTTCGCTTTGTCCACGAGTGACCTTCCCCAAATAATAGCCGATAACAGGGGGGCTGCTTGTGCAGCCATAGCCCTTGGGAAGGTACAGTCGGCCCTTGCTGGATTGCTACTGTATTTATTAGGGCATGACCAGATTTGAGTACATGGCTCTTATCGGCCCTCTGGTACCGGCGCTATGGATCATCATTGCTCCGATCGCCTCGTTCATTTTTGGGTGTTATCTGCTGGTGTCACTCAATTGGTTGGGCCAGCACTGGACAGAGGCCTTCAGTTCACTCAAAATAAAAGACTATAAGCATTTCATCCGCATGCAGATTTCCCCAAGCACGGGTGACCTCCATTGCTTTGTGATTGGTGTAGACCACGTATCCACTCATTGGGAAATGGACCCGTACTGGGACGAGCTCCTCGTAGGGTCTAAGAGCACTCGAGTAAGTGGCGCAATACAAACAGCAGCGATCTTGCTTTGTGCAACAGAGCTGATGGTCTGTCCCCTTCTCTCTTCCAAATCCATGCGGACTATAGTTGTGTGGTCCTATTCATAGTGTGTTTAATCTTCAAGGTTCCACCATGGAAGTGGGTAACTCCTAGTAAATATCGTCCCAGGGTCCGAGCTCGACCTGGTAGTTCTGATGATAATGGCAAGGTAGGAATGTCTGCACCACACACTATCGTAGAGGTCTCGTTAAGGACGGGCAAGTTAAAAAACAGAGCGGAAGCCAGCCTAAGGTTGTCGACTTTTTTGTGGTAAAGGCTTCTAGGAAACGCTTGGCTGAGAATATTACACAATCAACACCCAGCGAGAACTCCTACACAGAAGAGGATTCTGACGGAGGTGGGCTGTGGACTCAAAAACGCTACGACTCGTCCACGGTTCTTGTTTTAAGGTGCATCTGTCGATCTTCGCCATGATAGATCTATCAAGGGACTTGTGGGGAAAGTGTCCTCTTGGGTATCCTTTGTCGGATCGCGTGATTCTCTTAGAGATGAATTCAATATGTAATCCTCGATAAAGTGTTGTTGTGTCCAAGTGAAGGTATCTTTAAAGATATTTTTGTTAGTTGACTGCTTTCCTTGAGCTCTCCTAGGTTGTCCGCTGCAATGGAGCTATTCTCATCATCGTCTCCGGTGGTGTCACTCACTCAACGTGTCGAGTGGTGGGTTCTCCTGCACTTTGTTATGTTCTTGGCCTTCTATTGGTTCTTGTCTCCTCTACAGCACATTCAAGATGCAGACCGTAACTCACAGTACTTCTGGTTTGTCAATCTCTCCACTTACTTCCTCCTTATAACGGTTTTCCGTCACACTGAGAGCGCCCCTGCAGGAGCCGCGGTCCCCTTCCGCTTTAGTAAGGTGATATCCTTCTTCCTCCCTGCACTGATTCTGGGCCAGCCTGGGTTCTACATTGTGGAAGGGGTACTCCGTATGAGGGGAAATTCTATGGAAAGAACTCGTAGAGAGCACTTCAATAATCTTCTACTGATGGCATCGGCTCTCAGCCTTCAGTATGGGTTCTGCAAGCAAGAGGAGGATCGCCTAGGATCGTACACAGACCAATACTGTGAGTACCTGGACAGTCCTGTACAGCTTCAATTGCCCGTGGTATTGACCATGCTCTTCCTATACGGTTTCTCGTGGCTCACACAGAGGATACTGGGCCGTCGGCATGGCTTCTTCTCGGCTGGTCCAGTCCTAGCGAAGCATCCACAGGCTGAAGAGGAAGCAGAGAAGCGCCGAGGCCCCGACCCTAAGCTCCGCAAGACCATGGTCTCGTGGTACAGTTTGTTTATGACCACCTACATTCCAGAGGTCACCGTGATGCTCAAGGTCTTCATGGGAAGGTTCGACGTTAGAGCGTTGATGGCTGCTCTGACTAGAACGCCAGAGAAGGCGCTTACGTTCGATGACCAATCGGATAAAGAGGAGACTTGGTTTGATTTCTTCGCTGATGGTGGCGATGGTTTTGACTCTAGTTATACTGTTGGGCGGTTGATTGCACAACCCTACCTCGGAGTTGATGTACCAGAGGATGACCCGGTAGCTGAGAAGGTCAGCAAGCTTGTAACTAGGAGCTTCTCTAGGGGCAGCAGAGCTGCATTAGCCAAGGAGGACAGTTCCGATCCATTTGCTATGAAGAGGCACAAATCCATGCCGACTTTAAGCCGAGGAGCCAACAGGATGAGATCTGACAGCGCCTCTTCAGACATACGTTTGACGACCTTACGCAGAACTCCATCGGACACTACACCCGGCCACAGGCGTATAATGCTCCCTCGTGCCAGTGTTGTCTTCCATGGAGGAGATCTGGCTTATCCTGTACCCAGCCATAAGGCCTATGTTAACAGATTGGTCCGTCCTCTAGAGTGGGCCTTCCCTCCCTATGAGGAAAGCCACATGTCCGAGGCCAAGATCTCTGCCTTAGCTGATCAGCCTCAGTTTTTTGCCATTCCCGGCAATCATGACTGGTAGTATATTACGGCGGCGTTCGAGCCCTCCAATAAGTTCATATGCAGGTACGATGGCTTAGAGACGTACCTAGCTTGGTTCGTTGGTCAAGACCATTTAGCGGGTTGGAAGCTACCTCAGAAGAGCTCCTACTTCGCCGTTAAGCTATCCCACGGCTGGTGGGTTTGGGGCTTGGATCTCAGTCTCTCGTATGACCTTGATAAGCCACAGTACGATTACTTCTGCGGCCTGCTGGATTCTGGGGAAGTTGGCACCGAAGATCGCGTGGTGGTGATTACCCATAGGCCCAACTGGGAGTCGGATGTTGTTGAGGATACAGTAACAATAGCGCTCTGTGTTTGTTTGTGGACCCTTTGATCCTCAGAGAACCGGCTACATACTCAGTGTCCTTCTGGACAAGATAGGAGAGCCTCGCCTGGCTATGCGTCTAGCTGGCGATGTTCATCATTACTCTAGATACATGCCGCCGGTAGGGCTATCTCCATTGCTTCGTATGACCAACTTTCTATTTTAGGATGGCAGTAAAGGCGTTCCCCTGGTGACCTCGGGAGGCGCCGGTGCTTTCCTGCACCCTACACACTTCCCAGCGAAGGACATTCTCCGTGAGGAATCTGTCGAGAAGAGGATTGGCAAGGAGAACCACAATGAGTTTGCCTATGCTGCTGGAGGCTCCGCACTGAAGATTCCGCCAGCTGTGTCCAAGCCGCTAGGCACAGGGTACTAGAAGAGGGCTGGCATGTGTTAAGGACTGCATACTGCCCTATCTATATTCAACGGTGTGTATGCCGTCTAACTCAGCCGAGCTCGCCATCACTGCCTTTAACTATCCACGCAGCCAGTGGCTATATCGCTGCGATTCCCACACTCACCGGGGAGATTGTTCTGCGGTCGTTGCTGAAGGAAAATGGTTTACATAAGGTACACTCGTGTGAAGTCGTATCCGCCTGAGAAGGTCAGTCGCCGTTTAAACTGGCTGAATCCTATACACTTCCGAAGGAGGAATTGGGGAGCTGATGTTGTACTGGGAATGTTCTATTTGGGAATGGTAATACAAGGCCTGTTTGGGATAGTGTCACCGGTCCAATGGAGGCTCTTCCTCTCTCGTCGGTACCTGCTTGCTCCAACAGACTCCCTGAATTTATGATTAGTGCGGTTTTCCCTCAGAGTGTCTCAGCCCTCCCACTGTGCGGCGCCCTAAGGGTCATTGAGCAGCCCAATGTCTTCCTAGGAGTGTATGAGTTCATAGTCCTCATATTTGAGGCATATGACAAGATCTTCCGCCAATCGTAATAGTGGTGTCTCATCGATCATTAAGGTGCTCCCCCTTCAGATACGTCTCCTTGGTCGGACAGATCGTGTTCATCGCCATGGCCATCGGGGGCGCCGAGGCTCAGATGGGTCAAGCCAAGAGGTAGCCAGTTGCCACTTCTGCTGCGCTGACTTCTCGTCTCCCAGGATCGTCGTTGGTCTCATTCATGGACTATGTCATTCCGTCGCGGCCATTGCGGCAGTTTGCTTGGTCGAATGTTTGTGTGAATATCTCGCGAGTACGAGCACTGTTCCTTCTGGTGGTGATAAAGTGGAGCTCCTGGATTCCACTGAGGCTCTCATAGTGTCCACATTTGGATCGTTCTGGGTACTATAAAACCCGATATGATAGCATCGATAGCTTGGAGTTTGCTTTGCTCAGGCGTCCATGCTACCAGATCCCTCTTCTATCAACTCATGGTTCCTTTCCATTACCGATCTGCCGACTAGGGCTTATCGTAATAGAGCTGCAGTGTGCGCTTGCATCGCCAGCAACTCGGTAAGGCTATGCTTTCTCCTGAGTTTTCACTCTGTCTTTGATGCAAACCACCACACAACTTTATATCTCCGCAACCATACAGTATAAGTGCGTTATGGAAAGTACTCTGCTCCTTTTCGCTAGGCATATCTCTGGAGCTTAGGATACACTGGGGATCCTCTGACCCGAACAGGGCTTGTACTATTACTTGTCTTTCAGCCTATCGACCGCTACCAGTATCTCGGTTACCTCGGTTCGATATTGCCCTTCCTTTACATCATCGTCACTCCTATTGCCTCGTTCATCTTCGGAGTGTACTTGTTGATATCTCTCAACTACCTGGGCCAGCACTGGAACGAGGCCTTTAGTTCCTTGAGGATTCAAGACTATAAGCATTTCCTACGGATGTGGGTTAGCCCCGACACCGGAGATTTGCACGTCTTCGTTATTGGAATTGACCATGTGGCGCGTCAATGGGAAGCAGATCCTTACTGGGACGGGAAGCTCCTGCCGCGAGGCTCGCAGGTACACGCAGGTTGAGCGGACATGTAAGAAAGGTCATTACTCTTGGTAGATGCCGTCATGGAAATGGATCACGCCGAGCAAATACCGCCCGAAGAGTAAAGGAAGGTCTGAGGAGGACGACGTATCTTTCTGGGCTAGCAGAGTTAAGCAGGGTCTTGGCCCGTCACCGTCGGTGAGTCCTACCCAGTCTACTGTTCAGTTCATTCTGACTTGTACTTCTCAGGATTATCGCAAACCGCAACCTGACGGTCGTCCTAAGCTGGTGGATTATTTCGTAGTCGAGGCTTCAAGAAAGCAGGCTGCAGCAGCTGCCGCGAAGCAAGAGAAGGTTGGGAAGAAATCTCCCCGTGGAGTTATCAGAGAGGAATATACTGGAGGAGACTCATCCACCGCGGAAAGTGAGAACACGTACATGCGGCTTATCTATTTGAGTTTCTCTGCTGCAGGCACCGATTCCTCGGTCGAGCCGTCCGATTGGCTTTCTAGCGTGGGGTCGTTCCTAAAGAGAAGACTCACAAACTCGCAGACTGCGGATGACTTCAACATGTGATCCTTACCGACCCTTACCGATAAACAGTTTAACTGAACCGATTTTTCCTGAAGTTTGCCTAAGCCTTGTTCACCCACGTGCAGCGGGTTGTGTTATGCTGGAAAGCGTTTCTGCTTAATCGTAGAGCTCTATAGCATACTCGAGCTACTGTGTTAGTGCAAATTCAAATTGACTAATAATGGCGTCGTCCAATCTACAGTCACTCCTCGGGGGAACGCCAGATGCAGTCCGTGCATATCTATGTGAGCGTGGAGCCAGCGACATAGAAGAAAAGACTTACTCCGACTGCAGCTACATCCAATCTAAGAGCCAAGGCATCAGCATGCGTCTGAAGGGTGACCAAGTCGACTGTGTCTACGTTTATTCTTCTAGTCCGAAGAATAAAGGGTATTCGCGGTTTCAGGGAGATTTACCCCTCGATCTTACATTGGACTTCCGGTATGCCGATGTCGCCGAGGCTTTAGGGGTTCCTGCTGATCGTGAAGGAGGCAAAGGCAATATGGAGTGTGTTGCTGTGTACGAGCTCATTGGCGTCGAGGTTGGGTTCGATTTCCGGTTCTGGGAAGAGTGCAATGATAAGACAAATCCTGAAGTCTTATACTACTGTTTCTTCAACAAGCTTGAGGAGACCGACCGAATGTGCGAAGTATGCGGTAAAGTGTGCTCAAGTTGCTGCAGCCGATGTAAGAAGGTATGGTATTGCAGCTCAGCGTGTCAACGGAAAGATTGGTTCGGAGGGCATAAAGACACTTGTTGTAAATGATGAACGTTTCTAGACACGTGAATTGTGCAAGGTCAATTGAATGCTGCCAAAACTGGTGGAAGCCTTCGATATGATCCATATCATATGGACTCCCCGTCCTCAGCCATTACGCAATTGTGTCGAGCTTAAGACCAGTCACTAGCGATATGTTCAGAATTGACGATGTATACAACAGCATAACAGCTTACCCTATCCTGTCAGATAATTGGCTCTTGCATTTCATTTCTAACTTATGTTTTTCACTACCATCGCTACAGTTGCTTTCGCCGTTACTACTGTATCGGCCACCGAAGATTCCTGTGTGTCTCTTTGCAACCAGATTGACGGTTGCAAGACGGCCAAATACGGATCATACTGCAAGGCGTGGCAGAGTCCCGCCGTATGCTTCGGACTTGTTGAGAAGGCTGATGGCTCTTATTGCTTCCAGCCTAATGACAAGGATTGCTATGGCGATGCAGTCAGTTGCGACAGTTCAGTCACTACGGGTACTACTGCTGCTCCCGTGACTACAACTACTGCTGCTCCCGTGACTACAACTACTGCCGCTCCCGTGACTACGACTACTGCCGCTCCCGTGACTACGACTACTGCCGCTCCCGTGACTACGACTACTGCCGCTCCCGTGACTACGACTACTGCCGCTCCCGTGACTACGACAA